>VBVR01005464.1:0-12033 GCA_011638315.1 Tetramorium parvispinum
ACGTAATTTAATTATGTCTATTTAAAAGCCGCGTCGTTTGCTCTTAAATGATGTAGCACGATTCTCTATGGAGAATCACGCTCGTACGAAACTCGAACGGGGAACGATCGCCGAGGACTTGAATGCGATGAGTTAGGAGGAGAGGAGTAGCAGCAAACGGAGAACGACTTATATTGGCGCACGGAGAAATCGCTGGAATGAAGCCAGCCTTTATTGGAATGTGCGTCCCGACCCGAGACGGATGCAGCGTACTCGATAAGATGGATCCGTCCGGCGATCTCGGCGATGAATACCTCGACGCGGAGCGCATGATCGATCGATCCGATGCTGACGGGTGCCCCGAATGCATTCGTCCCGAATTTGCATGCACACACAGGTCCACTCTCCCTTAAACGGGTCTGTTGGCATCTCACTTTGACGAGAGAGTGAGAGAGAGAGAGCCAGAGAGCGGACGGGAGTTGCATAATGTACATTCTGTATCTTTGATCTTCTGTAAATAGGTCTTTCATGAACCTGTTAACACGGTCCTTGCGTCAAAATACAGTGTATATTTAACGCCACGTATTTCAAATTTGTGAGATTTATTACTGATGAAAAATGTACTTTTGAAAATATTAAGAGCACATTAAAAGAGAAAATTAAGGAGCAAACGAGAATTGCATAATGTACATTCTGTATCCTTGATCTTCGGTAAATAGATCTTTCATGAACCTGTTAACGGTTTCTACGTTAAAATATAGTATATATTTAACTCTATTTATCTCAAATTTTTCAGATTTATTACTATTGTTGAAATTTATTATTATATTGATGGAAAACATTTGAAAATATTAGCTCTATGACAAATAGATATCTGTACAATATTATTCGATGCATGAATGCAGTGAGCGCGTTAAAAAAGATGAAAATCGCAGATAAGTAGAAACTACTTGTATGTGTATAAAATGACACAGACTCTTGTATTACGCGGAATAACGACTGCAACGTTCGTAATAAAGAACTCAGCTCTTATGAGTTGCAATAAGTAGTTTAAAGGCAGCAATCCTGACTTTAAGCCGCGGAGAAAACTATGAATCATGGCCGGTCATAAAAGTAACAGCACATAACTGTGAAATATACAGGATAACTCGCCAGGGAAGTTAAGATAAACGTGGAAATGCGAAAAACATTCGCGCCGCGCCGTCTTAAAATTTCATTCTCGCCAACTTCTTAAAAAGTCTTATCCGCCGAAGCGCTCGCGCGAAGTCGATAACTTTCTGCTCCAGCTTAAGCGCATTTCCGTTGCCGAGCTGTCTTTATGAAAATACTTTCGCGAAATAAACTTTCAACATTCAACCCGTGAAGCTCCGCCGAGATCTTGTTCTTTCTTTCGAAGGTTTTGTATGAAAATATCTTTTTATTTAAAACAAACAGCTTCTTACACTACTAATCGCGTTTCACGCCGGCTGCTCGTTCTCGGTAAATTTGCGTGCTCAAATATTCAGTGATTTCAAAATAGAATGTAACAATAGGATATAACAAAGCCAGGATTTATATAACAAAGACTAATAATAAAGAAAGTATAACGAGATATCAAATAGGCAAGAATTGTTTTGTCACGAACCTATAGGACTGGATCGCCGATCGACGGGGCTGGTTCTATCCTTCCTGTCCACCGGGCTGGTCCGCTTGTCGATGGGACTGGCGGATTTATCGCTGGCCGAGCTTCTCTTCTCGATCGGGCTACTGCCGGCGCTAAGCCGCTTGCCATCTTCCTGTTGCGCCTGTTGTTGAGCCTCGGCTTCCTGGCCAGAGTTGGCGTTACTGCCGGAAGCACTGCTCGCTGTACCGGAATTGTTGTTGCTGCTGGCGCTGCCATTGCCGGCGTTGTTATTATTCAGTACGATCGGCAAGGCACCACGAACGTCGCGTAATTCGCCCCGAAGGGTGGCGCACTCGCCCCTAGCGCGTTCCAGCTCGCCGTCCAGCCGGGCGCCGGTCGCTGCGTTCTCCTCCACCATCACGCGGAATTTTGCCTGCAAACAAATCACAGAAATATGGGATAACAAATTAGGGGAAAGACGGTAAAAAATGATCGCTCAATATCCAATAATTAAAATTGCGAATTTGTGGTAATATAATTTTTGTAGCTTGCTCGTTATCTTACCTATATTTTTTAATTTCTAGCATGTAAATATGTTTTGAATCAATTTTTATATATTTAAAGTATTACAAATAAGAGAATACGAAGGTTTCTTTGATTGCATAACGATTCAGATTTATCTGTTTGCAATTTTCGTGAACCTGTCAACTAGACTAAAATACGCGTTAAAGTGAAACAAATAAACGGCGATAAGATAAAAGTTTTGACGCGAAGCGTGTAATATTAATAAGCTTACTTTGCGCGATGGTTGGCTCGCACGAATCTCATTGCACGTTTGTCATTACATAGAGAGAGAGTACCGAAAGATTTTTACTATAGTGATATCAACTTATGTCGCTTTTCTGCTATTTGGAAGTTTTGCAAGCGCGACTTTGCGCGACTTCAGAGTCGCAGCACGAATCACTGAAATTGCGAAACAGAACAAAATGCCCGGGACACGTAGAGTCGTATTTCTTTCGTAGCATCGCATTAGAAGTAACCTCGAGGATAAGTAAAATGCTATTTCTCCAGACTACGAAATCAGGACGGCGGACGAAGGCGAGGAAGGAACGCGTTTATAAAATCTCAGTACTACATTTTTGCAGATTTACTCGCGACATTTCAATTCAAGCGTTTTCTATCAAGGGATTAAAAGGTTTATAAATGATATTATTATTATTATCTACATTCTAGATATCTTCTGTATCTTTTAATATTTTACTCGAAAAATATCTCCTTCATCTAGATGAAAAAGAATTTCATGATATCTTATTAGAAATTATATATCAGATTGAAATTCTTAGGACGTTTATGTATCGTCGCGTCGTTGATCGTTTTCATTAAAGGATAATTTCATCACGTCCACGATGCAGCTAGCTACATGCAAACTACAAGCATTAAGTTGAAATTATAGTCGTATCGCTTACAAAATTAAAATAGTGTTCTCTAACGATGATCAATAATACTCCACGAATGTCTGTGTGACTCCCAGAAACGCTAATTCATACAAACGACTGCGGGATCCTTCGTGCGGAATAATAGATGACTCCCCCGTGTTCGGACTGACACGTGGTTTCGTACGTTGGGATAGGTCGATGATATAATACAGCTCTCGCGATTGCGAATGCCGATGATGCACCTAGCGAGAGCGACCGCAGTAACGAGCGAACCCGGATCAAGCGTGACTCTAAACCCCTCGATCTCGAACGGAGGAGAAGTTGATAGTGCTTGCCGTGAGTTGTCAAGAACTTGACTCTATCGTCAAGTTCGACAGGAAACTCGATGTAATTTTAGATGTATCGTATTAACTATGAGATTTTGAGTAATTAGAACCCACTTAAAACATTATTACTAGATTCATTAAAATTCAATCCAAAATTCAATCTAAACAATAAGTATTTACCAGTAAATATTTCTAAGCAATGTTAATAAAAGAGGAATAGATTGCAGAAGAGCAGAAAAAAACAGGCTTAAAATCGTCCGTTTCGTGGACATCGAAGTTTGAGTCGATTTCGGCGGTAAATAATTACATCATGAAACATCAATCCTCTGAAAATTTCAAATTGAGCATACCTTTCATTATTGAGATATGAGGGTCACTATACACCAATGAAAGGTGTATGCCATTTTATTTGCCGTATCTTCCGTCAAATTATGACAAAACTTTCCTTTTCCTAATGATTGTTACATTTATAAGTAATAATTTTTATATTTATAAATAATTTAACATTAAAAGAAATTGTTATCATAATATTAAATTTCGTAATATAATTACACAGTGATAATCATATACACAAATTACAGTATTTACAATAGCTTTCCACATTACCCGGGAAGTACTATTGCTAATGCGGTTTTTTTAAGTGAATTAAGATACGGCCTACTATATTTGTTGTACATACACGGACGCTTTTGAGGCGCAGCAAAGTACCCTTTTCGTGAATAATACCATCTTCAGCCCTTCTTATCTCACCAATAAAAGGTATGCTCAATTCGAAATTTTTAAGGGATGAATGTTTGATGATATACAATCATTTACCACCAAAATCATATCAAAATTCGAAGTCCACGAAACGGGCGATTACTGTGGTCATTCTTTTATATATGTATCGTCGAATCATTTATAATTGTGCAAGAAATTTACATCAAAATTAATTGTTATTATCAAATGCTTTCTGTCTGCGAGTAATGTTATATTAATACGTTAATTAATACGCATCAGGTCGATCCATTTACGCAATGTATAATACAAAATCATTATTACATTCGATTCGTTAATGTTAATTCGGTAAACGTAGGGAAATGTAGAAATTGTTCAGGAAATATTATTAGGTGACGTACCGATTGATACTGTAAGTTAAATTAAAACTGATTTAATATGTAGCGAATTTCTTGCAAGTCCATTTCGTCGCACGAATGCGAGCTGCATTATGAAGAAAACATCGAGACGTCTCGATCGAAACTGAAACGCTTTGCGAATTTAGATGGCTGATCATTACGGTGCACCAAAAGCGCAGACAAAGCCGTGTGAAATCTCGATGCAACCGAAATCGCGGCAGTGAACCGAACACCTTTCCAAAGCCGCTCCACGCATGTAAGCGGCTTTCAATAAGCCGTGCCACTTAATGACGTGTTGTCAAACGCGAGAATTTCTAATTGTCGTTAGCGTACCAATCGAATGAGTCGCAAAGAAGATCCACATGCAAATAATTTGCTTTTAAATAAAAAAATTTCATTTTGTAAAAAAAATTAAAATAATAATTCTGTAATTTTATGTACAAATTTGTGCACAAAATATCAAAGATATTCGAAACATTCGTGTCATTAATATAAAACATAGATATCTCAAATAACATTCTTTCTTGTCAATATCTTTTCCTCGATTCAGATGAAAACTGCCATTCGCTTTCTTTTATCTTCAGCTTCTATTAATTGAAGCACATCTCTGTTTACGACACTTAATAGATCTCGCGAGAGACGCAATCAATTACCGCGATCGTCAAGCTGGCAATCAAGTGTTATCAAGAAAACCTCAGAGACAAGAATACATTGAGGAACTAGAGAAGACGAAACGGGAAGGCGAAACGGAGTAGTCGTCCAGGGGGTCATTATTGGCCAGGTTCCAACGACACAAAAGGATAATGAGAAGTAGAGGAAGAAGAAGAAGAAGAAGAAGACATCTCGCGGACTTGTTGCATTCCCAGAGGCGTCTCATCCCTTTCCCTTCGGAGCAAATGCTTCGACAACGATCGTATTCACGCCCTTTTCACGGTTGTGAGCCGTCGAAATCGCGACGATAAATTTCCGCCGAATGGAAACGAGCGATGAACGAAAACCACCAGGCGCTTTACTGGTGGAGAGCAATTTCGCCTCTAGTACTCGGCGTTTAAATATCACTGCACTCTCTTTTTCTCTTGTAAAATGTACATTCCACAAGCAATGTACATTTAAACCGTTGAATCTTCCGTGGATTCATACAAAGTGTTTCCGGAGGAAAAATCAATAACGTTGGTAGTGACAATATTGATAATGTTCTTCTTTCTCAACTGCACAATTTTCGTACGAAATTCGAATAAATATATCATTTCCACCATTACTCTTGGCTAAAATTGTTTCTACAAGAGTTATTCAATATTTCACGTTAAGTATCGAACCAAAATTCTATTAAAATGAAGCTTAGTTAATAAATTAATTACTCATTAATTGATTTTGATAATTAAATTATTTAACAGTCGATGGAGTAAATTTCCAAATTTTGGAAAGCAAATTATTTAATCGGCACAATCAATACTACAGTGGAGTTAGGATATCAACCGACAGTTTCGGGTTTAGTTCGGCCGGTTATCTGACTATTTTGGACTATGTCTGACTATAACGGGTTCCGGGATTATTCGACCGACGTCACAAACGCCGCCGGTGTAAATGCTAACCGCGGACTATCGCGCCGGTCGTTTGTCGAAAGGCCCCCCGATATTATGTTTCTCCTATGTTTCGCGGCGGATCGTTCAATTGCGGACGCATGAGAAACAATTTCGCGAACAATCGCTGCGAGTGTACCAGCCCGTAACAATTAAATGAACGATTGGGTCATTAGCCGAACAATTTGTCGTACACGAAACTCTCTGCGCGACTCTCTGCCTGCTCGCCGTAACGCGCCCGGAGAATACCGTAATTGAACGAGCAGATCTTTCCGCATCAAATCAGATTAGGGGCCATCGTTTACTGGCCTTGCGAGGTTACGATCCAGCGTTAACAGCATTTTTAAGGATAACTTATCCTTAAAAATGTGTCGTTTAAACCGCAAAGTCGTTAAAAAGTCTCTTAATGGATCAATTTTCGAGAAAGAAGATATTTTACAGCTTTTTCTAACGTTTCAATTTTTTGCATTAGATTATAAATTTTTCATTATTTTGATTAAACTTTTATATGAATTATAAAAAAATTTTAGATTATTAAAAATTAAAGGTTCATCAAATCTAAAGAATACAAGTAGATCATGATAGATTGTTCCTCGGTTACTTTGTGGGATCTGTGACGTTCCCATCCGAATCATTAACGATCTGAAATATATCAACGTGTGAAACGTAGAAGGAATAAAAGGTTTAATGAGTGATTTTCTTTGGCGGAAGCCAATATGCTTTCGCACGCAATGAGAATCAACGAATGAAAGAATCAGTGAGATACGCGCTGGGAGAGGGCAAAAAGCGATATCTGCTATTACTGTGACCGCTGGGAAATAGACGAGGAAAAGAATCTCAGCTTCGAGAGTTGCCAGTAGCAGGTTGCCTCTCAATCGGAAAATCCAGCGGTCCAGTAAGAATACAAACGACCCGATAATCCCCGAATTATTCTCTTTTGCCAAAATAATGGATGTTCTTCAATGGTTGCGGTTAAATCGAATCTCATGATGCCAAATTTCAAATCGCACTTTAAAAATGCCGATTGCAGCTTTTCAATAAAATGACTGATCTGAATATAAAATATAAATTACAAGAGAAAAGTTAACGATGAAAGTTAATTTTGCCACACACGCGTTAACTCTGGCATGAATGCTTGATTTTACGCTGAAACAGATTAAAATAAGTTTCAAAAGTGAGTTTATGAGAACGGCAACTAAAATCAGGTGACTACATTAACTTTCCGCATAATCGCATTTTTATTTTATTTATACCAGCGGAATATGACGCGCTCAATAATATCTCCGCAAACTTAATCCAAGTAATTAAAGGAATAAAGTAATTTTGCTGGAATCAGGGAAGATCCAGAGTTCACTGTCTCCTTAATTACGAGTGCGAAACTCAGTTCTGGGCACTTGTGCGCGGGTGTTAACGTGACAAGTGCGACGAAGAAAGGAGAGGTTTTCATTTCATCGTGAAGTAGCGCATGAAAAATGCATCACTCGATGCATCCGCGATTTTTCACCGGAAAACTCCTCCCGCCCGCGCTGATGGCTCTGCTGCTCGCTCTCGGCTTATGTGCACATGCATTTCGTATGCTACGTAAATTTGCGATGCATAACGGATCAAACCGCGATATTTTTACGTTCGAATTAAAAAAATTCCATCTTAATAATTTCACTTCGATAATTCAGTAAATAATAATCTGATTGAAATATTTCGTTATATCTTTATCATCATTATATCTTTATCAAACTTTACGGTAGAAATTTTAACAACAACAAAATAATATGAGAACGAGATTGCAATATGTTTCGTCATTGTTATTGTGAAATTAATTTGATAACATCGCACATCACGCTAATAATTTATGCGAGTAACGTTAAAACATTTATTTCTGTTTTAATATGATCTTTCTATATTTGAAAGAGGAAATAAATATACCTACAAATAAAATTCACAGAAATATCTTTTAAATTTTTCCGGTGCCGTTAATGGCATTGCATATCCAATTGTGTTGTCTCCAAATTGGAATAGCAATCTGTGCATATTATTCAGTTAAATAAGACATATAGATGCATAGCTTGTTCCAAGATTTATGCCTTCCACAGAGGAGTAAAAGTTTCTCGTGGATATACTTTTCTCTCTCAGATATGTGACGTGAGGTCGGTTATCACTTTGAAATATCTTCGCAACGTATTTTGCATACGGAACGACCTTTACATGGTCTTCCTTAGTAGAGCAATTTCCGGCTAAAGCCAAACTTCATAGCCTTTTGCAATTCTATTGAGAGATTCCATTTCCCAAAGTCTTTATTGTTCGTTAATTAAAATCTCCAACGTCTTTCGTTTCCTGCAAATTACATTTCTCTTACGAACTATTTGTCGACTTTGTAGGAAACTCGTTTCCCCAAGTTTTGTATTTTGCTTTCGTATCAAAAGTATATGAACTTCCGGGATCATTCTACATTTCGCTTCAAGTTCTTCGTCACAGCGAGCTCCGTGTCCGGGCGCTATAACGAAGAAATGAACTTTTAAAATCGAAATCAAGATAAAACAAAGAAGAGAAAAACTGTCGTAGCCGCTAAGAGATTCCGTGAACAGCTGGGTATTTTTCCAATGCACAAACGAGCTACGTTTCAAAAGAATTTCGCCCCTTTGAAGGCTTACTCGCTCTTCCTCCTCTTCTGCGATAATTAACATTAAAAATTAAAAGATCGCCGGAGCGACATTTTGTCTCTCCATTTTTCTCGATAAAATATAGTCAAAGATGGTCAAAGCGTTTATGAAGGAAATATGGATTTAGCTCCTGATATAGACAGCTGTCAACCGTAGCTCGTTCGCCATAACGTAGCTGCATATATATACCTAAGCGTTTTATCATATCATGTGCGAGCATACGCCATATACTATCCAACTAAGTTAGTTGGGTATTTGCGGCGCGGTCCAGCATATGGGTCCCTCGTTTGAGAGATCGCATCTTCGCTCTCGCCGGCGAGTGAGAGACGACAATCGATGAGAGGGCGATACGAAGTGGCTGCTGCTATCGATGTTATTACCAGCAGACCGTTGGCCCGATACGATTTTTTCCATCTCCTTTACCCCGTCGGGAAACGATGCTACACTCGGTCTAGAAGATGTTCAATTAACGTCGTGCTGCACCGATGAAGCTGGATACTTATAAAGAGGATAAATTGGCAGAGAGAACAATTTGCTAGAATCGCGGGAGAACAAAAACAATGAGAAAAACTAAAAATACTCGAATTAATAAATATAATAGTTATATATATATATATATATAGTTTTCCGATTGAAATATTATTGCGGTAAACCGTAATAATAAACATATTAACATTATAATAATTACGGTACAATAATTACGAATGCAAACGAATGGTCGTTACTTTGATAATAATATAATTTCGTTCTTCTTTAGTTGGGATATGAGTCTATAATCTGAAATCAAATCGTACTGCGCTCGAGACATTTTTTCTTGATTACCTGTGCAAATACTTGTCACAAAATAATATCAAATCGACGATCGATAAATGCCTTCTTTTTATGCGCGAAATAAACCGAATTACTTGCATAAGAGTGGAATGACAATTTATACTCTCACCGATACGATTGGGTTTATTTCCCTACGGATTTTTCGCTATTGCAGCTTCCTGACGCCGCATCGGTGAAGCGAATAACCCTAGCTTACCTCTGCTGGGATATTTATAAGGATACTTCTCAAACATGTTTCCGAAAGTAATCAATTTGATATGCTTATATACACATTTATATATGCATTTGGAACAAATAATTTAATATTATTCATTATAGACATGAATTAATATTATAAGCACAAGTATATTACTATATTTATATTCAGAATCTATTTCATGCGATTGTAATATTATATATTATAATGTTATATATTATATTTTTCCTTACTTATTTTACTTAATTATGATAATTTACATTCTCAGCTTTTCATTTCTTTTAAAGACTTTCATGCAATCTTTCCACACGAACCGAAGGCGCTTCACGATACGGTCGCAGGTGACTTAGATTTATATATGAGAAATATGGTATGCAAGCGACAAGATGAAGGCTGTCACTCGCAAGGGGCGTCGCGGAATGAATTTATCGTGGAAAAGTAAATGGCAAAGGAGAGGCGAGAAAGGCGGGTCGAGAGAGGTCGTCGAGTGACCCTTTTTCTCTCGCTCTCTAGAGGTATGCAGATGTCGGAGAAAGGAAAAGGACGACAGAGAAATTAAAGTGGACACCGAAGGGAGTTTATGCGGCGGAGAGAGAGATGGAAATTCAACGAACGAGCTCTCCACTACATTTGTAATTATTAATTCTTCTGCCATCGATTTGAACGGGAATTTTTGAAGCGCGCCATTCGTTGTTGACGAAAAACGTAAAATTTTCCACTTTCTGCAAAAATTTTCATAATTTTTGCATCGGCCGTAAATTCACGGAATGGAAAAGGGGAAGTTTAATACCACCTAAGTGTTCTCTCACTACTACGTGCTTCAGCGCGTCGAAAGAAAGAGAGGGGCTTTCCCAGCCAAGACTCGAGGGAGAGTCTGTGAAAGAATAAAAGTGACATAGGAAAATAAAAAACTTAGACACGCTCAGGAGGATTTCCTCGATTTGTCCGAGCAAAGATAATGGCGATATAGTACTTATCAAGTTTGTCCTCATTCGAATGGAAGTGAGATGCATAGAAGTAGAAAAAAGTAAGAAGAAGCATAATGTGTGAGAAAGAAATAAAATAAAAGAAAAAGAAAAGAAGAGGATGGAAAAGAAAGAGATGAGAGAGAGAGAGAGAGAGAGAGAGAAAGAGAGAAGGTGAAAATGGTGGATGGTAGATGGAATGTCGTAAGAAGACTACGAAATGATGCAGTAGCTGCGCATTACCGGAAGCAGCAGCCGCCACTCGAATTTATGAAATTGCAATTCCGGCCGCCTCGTTGCACCGCGTCGGAGCAATTTGTCTCGCAACGTACGGAGGTAAAAATAATCCAATCCCACTTCTCTTTTTCCCCGAGCTTTTTCCTCGCGTTGCAATGCGGAATCGTCCGTTGTAATTGCCGCGACTCTAGTCACGTAGAGTGTTATCGATTTTCGCCCCGAGCGGCGATAATCCGCGAAGACAACAATGATTTCCATTGCGCGCGAAATATTATTAGTGTGAGTGTTGCGGGATATCAAATTTAATTGAAAAATGTAATACCAGAAGCGATACAGAGTTGTTTTAAAATTTTTGGGAGATCAAGTAATTTTTATATATTTCTACCTTTGGTGATAAAAAATAAATTTAGGAAATATATTTTTAAAAGACGATTGGAAAAATTAAATCCTGTGTTGAATAGAATAAAAGGTTATTAAAATTTCGATATTTTTATGTTGAAAGAAATAGCTTTTTTGGATTAACAATTTTGTAAACAGAAAAAAGTGCGAGAAGTACAAAAGATAAAATTGGTGATCTGAACAGAATTGTTATTTGTTAGCGTTCTTTTTTATATATTCTAGATATTAACTTTAGTTTAATTCTTAAAATTTTAATATAATTTCAAATATAATAACTCTTATTACATAACTGAAGTGTTGCATACTTAGATTTCACGATACATGCTGGTGAATGCTATGAAACACATGTTGTCTTCACAGGCATAATCGTAATATATGACGCATGTAATAATGTTTTATTATTAATGAGCAACCGCAGAATGGAATAAATGTTAAGGGGAATGAATATTAAATCAGCGAGACTCCGCGAGCGACATGAAACATTTATTGATATTATTTCGCAAATCCTGGGATCTCGTATGAAATTACAATGCAACGCCGAGGTAAAAGTAAATGTCAATTATGTGGGTAACCATACTGCCGGTATAATTAGATGATAACGCATGAATAATGAATCACGGTAAAACATTAAAAATTTACAATCTCTCGCGTGTTTTGTTAATTTTTTTATTAAATTAAGCCACGAGAATGCATTTCCTAAGAGAGATGC
>VBVR01005465.1:0-12031 GCA_011638315.1 Tetramorium parvispinum
TTATAATATTATTGCAGACATTTCGAATATAATAAAAATAAAATAAATATTTCTCTTAATTTTCTCCAAAAATATACAGTTTCTTTGATAATAATTTAAAAATCATTTAGAAGACTATTTAAAATAAATTTCCTTTCTAAAGTGAGAATATGAAATTTTATTTCTGGAAGGCTAAACATTATAAATAAAAGATTAATTCTGACAAATAACGAAAGCCATAATGTACTGAATCACATTAATTATATTATAATATCCGGCAGCGACAAATAGAAGGAGAGATGATAGAAAGGCGAGACCGCAGCAGAGAACCACGAAACGCAATCCAAACCTAAGCAAAACGATTCGGCTGAGACGACGGACTTTAATCGCGTTTCAAGCGAGAATAAACGAGCTAACCTCGGCGATCTCTCGCGTGCGCCAACCGATGGGGGGCAACACACCGCGGTACGACGGGGTTCAACGACCGTAAATTTTGTTTACGAAAATCCTTTCGCGGTGAGAAGAGATCTTGAGAGCAGCGCTGGCGGGCCCGATAAGTGGGCGGCCCGTTCGCTTCTCGGCGATACGTTAACGCGTGAATCGATATGTTTCGTTGTCAAAAGACCGCCACCACTGTGTGCCGTTGGCGAAGATCTGAACGTCGGGCACGTTTCATTTCGCATAACATCACGCCGGGATGGCCACAAAAGAACCATACCAATTTTACCTTTAAAATGCAACGGAATCTCTCTCTCTCTTTCTCTCTCTCTCTCGCGCGCGCGCGTCGGCAATATCCAAGCGCGTATTCGGGGCTTTTGAAAGGCTCGTCAAGAATGATAAAGATGAACAAAATCTACGCTACGAACGCGAAGTCGAAGAATTCTTTGCCACAATTTGGTTATCAATTTATTTTGATAGCATGTCTTAAATAATACTTGCTCGAGTACTCCAAGGAGGCTCTGAATTACTACAATCACGTTTCCCCGGCGTGTTGCCGCGAATGAAAGAGATTGATAAGGTGCATGAGATCGTTATCCAAGATCGCGCGAAATTTATATCGAAAGCAGGCGAAAGCGAAAGATACCTGGGGCATTTTAATTAGAACCCGATGCAGCACGCTCGTATTTTCATGTGGATATGGTAATATAGATATTACAGTTGATAACTTCATCTCTCGACTGGACTTTTACTTCATGCTTCCATATTTATTCCTTTCAATGTAACGTAGAAGTAACAAGGATAAACCGCGAAGGTTTCTAAAACATAAGCTGTTCTCTTTTTGTTGGTATCTATATGAGAAGGAGAAAGAGCCTGATAATATGTACATAAGAAAGAAAAATGTATGGTTGTGTTCCCAAGGATATTTCATAGCTACTTTATATCTGGTAAAAAAAATATCTGTCAAGTAAGCCTTGTATTATACATATCATGTTGTATAATTATGTTACGTTATGTTAACGTGTCAGCTGAAATTGTGTAGAATATAAAACTCGATAATGCAATTAGCTCTCTCATAAATAAATCATAAATTTCATATCACGTGCGATGATGCTAGTTCCGCCCGCCGAATTTAGTGCGTTAATTCGTTTGCATCAACGAGTGGAATAAACTGTACATAGCAATTTTGTAGAATACGAAACAATTCGCAAACGTTACGGCCAAATTACGCGGTAAAAGTTTTCAATATATGTGATTTAACAAATTAGGAGCAATACTACAATGATTTATAACACAAGCATTCATATGTTTAGCGAATGCGCTATATCATTAATCACGGAAAAAAACTTGGTATTGCAACAGTCAATCCTGGTTGCAAAATCTAAGAAGCATATTCCATTGAAATACAAAATTAACTAAAGTTATAAAAGTTGTCTGTCACTTTTACCGTACATTTTATTAAAATTGGGCGCGCACGTGTAAATTTTTAGCATCGTAGATCTTTCCGACGTGCGACATAGGCTTTACGGAACTTTCTATTTGCCTTCTTGGCCGAGAGCTAATAATCGACGCATTCTCACACGTCGATCGCGATGACGTCCGTTATCGGTTATCAGTCGCGGCCGTAGTGTATACGCGAGTGGGCGAACACATCGATATCGATTGCACTTTTCGAATCGCGCGGAACGCGGCGATTATTCAATCTCTCGAATGACACACGCCGTTGCACGAGCAGCGCCTCGCTGTCTGCGATGCCTACCGAAGGCCTCCCCGCCCGAGTGCTAACCCCAGCGGCTCTCAACACTGAGATTCTCAGAATGCAGCCTCGCAACGCGCATAGAAATCTGGCCGCTTAGCAACAACGAAACGCTTGCATCGCGAACGAGCGGACGAACGAGCGAGCGAGCGAACGCCGGTCGCCAATCGTGTGATAGATGCATCAGTGAATGACCGACCGGTTGAGCAATACTATTGGACAATCGATCCTTTTGCTAAACCAAGCTGAATCAGTCATTAGTCATTCGTTATAGGAGTGAAATATTACAAGTGGTTTTTTTTACCGTGCTATCTCGTTGAACTCGCGTAATACGTGATTCTCGATTAATAAACAGTGCATCGACTTATGTATCTATTTTTTTTAATTTTTTATTTAAAACTTTCCAATATGTTTTTTTAGAAAATAGTTAATAATTTTAATACATTTGCGTGTGTGTGAGTGTGTCTATAATCCGTTTTATCACCGATCTGTGCCAAATATAAAAAATACAAAAAATCTAGCTTCTAGCTTACTTGTCATCTTTTTAAAATAAAATGCTCTCTAAAAGAAGATTCAATAATTAATATCGTCATCCGTTTAACTTTCAGAAGAATTTTACGTAAAAACTTTACTATTAGAAATTAAAACTGAGAAAAGAGATGATGGAATCGTCAGAGAACATTCATTTTGGAATAATATAAATGATCGCTTTGATTTATGATTGTAACTACTAGACTTCTCTCTTATTAGAAAGATGCTCTAAAGTTCTTATTAGAAATTTAATACCCCTTTCATTTTCTTGTACTATTAAAGAACAATTTTGCAGTGCTAAAAGAAGTATTGTATCGAATATGTATTTAAACAATTTTATTATTAAATTCCATATATGCATGCATTGCGTTTTATCAGCTTGTATACATGCTCGTTAAACACATGTCGAACTACCTGCATGAATTTTAATACTTTATCTATCTAAAAGTAGCGTAATAAATATGTATTATACGTGTACGTTTAATCCATTTTTTTATCATTTTATTAAGATATCGGATTTTTTATCTATTGAATTATTTATTACCGTAATCGCCTCTCCCTCCTCTCTCTCCTGATTAACCGCAATTAATTATAAATTTGACGTAACTGCTATCTTCATTGCATGTTTCTTAAATATTCATATATACTTGTACAATTTCATAATAATAATTATAAAAAAGCTATAAGTATAAAAAAACTATGATACACTCGCACGAAAGATCGAGATAAATCATTATTCCGTGTTCTTGCCTGTGTGATATGAATTTGGTATAGCGCGATAATGAACTTTACCTAAGTTGTCCCACGGACGAGTATTAACCCTCGACTGAAGCACTGCAATCCATGTTACATAACCGAAGTTACCGGGTATCCAAGGGAGTTGAGAGGATATATTTCTATCACGTTGAAGGCCGGCGAAGTGTTTTCCCGAAGTAATATCTTATAATCCTCAAAGCGCGTGATTTGCACGAATATAGCCCTCAGTGTCTAGACGAAATTAAAGCCGAAACAGCATAAAATATACTTCAACAGCTCATTAATATCACTTATTCTTTCATCTCTTGGACGTAACAAAAACATTGAAATAACTGCAATTCTATTTGCATGGGATGCAAATTCTAAGAGATGGATCCTCTTCGTTGATTTTACGATTCTCGCGTGTCGACGCGTAACAAAGTTGCAGATTGCAGACCGGGGTGGCAGGTTTACCGGCGCGATGTAACGGCAATTAATGCTTATCATGGCAAACGACTAGATTACTGAAACGGGGAGATACTTCCGTGGAAACGTTTGAATTATGCAGTACCGACGAAGTGGCGTGACACGTGTCATTTTGCACGAGAACAGCAATTTCTATCGCGATAAATGATCGTCCGTATCTCTCCGGCGCGTGGCGCAAAGAAAGCACAGCTTACAAAAAAGAAGAAAAGTCACGCTGCGAATGTTCTCAGTCAGTTATGCCGATTAATCCCTAATTCATTTACTGGACTTATATATTATCTCCATTCTCTTTTGCAGGCACATTTTTAATTTAAAACAACTTTTACGTTGCTGAAATCGAGAGGGAGCATGAGTTTCATATTAAATAAAAGAACAAACTTCGGAGCGAACGGCAAACGTTTAGCGCTAAATGCATGGCGAGAATACCGGTCTGTGCATTTTTCCCTCCTCCCCGCTGGTCGAGAGATCGGGGCCCCCATACAATCGGCGTTTTTACGAGCGAGGCGATCCACAATGCAACCGGTTGTTGCGACGATAAAACGCAGTCGAACGACGGGATCGCAACATTTTACTGCTGCCGACGGCAGCCCAATTACGATCAATTTAACTGCGCGGAGAGTTTCTTTCTGGTTGATCTACGCCGCGCGCGCGCGCGCGTAAGCTAACTCGCGATACTTTAAAAACACCGGCGAAACGGATCGGTAAGGCCGATCGATTCACTTTGCTCGAATGCCGAATCTCGTTGTCGGATATCGATACGGGAGTTTCCGTCTTCGAGTTTAATGGCGCACGTAACTTGCCAATCGGAAATGTTACGGGTTCACTTAAACTAGGCCCGCAAAGTAAATCCACAAATTTCGCGTGCAAAATAAATGGTGGGCAACAAGAGAAATGAGGGAAAATTATATCTTTCCTGGAGGCTCATTTATGAATACATAATCAACAGTTAAACCAAAGTCTCTCTACACAAACCTATACGAAGCCACCAGACACGTCTGGTCTGCGACCGAGACTTGAAATGTCGAATCGCGTGTTCGCGAGTACAATTGCAGCGAGCAATTTCAAGTAGTTTAGATTTCCAGAAGTATCGCAATTCCGCTGCCGAGTGCCGGTCGGACGTCGCCGCCTTTTTTATCGCGTCTCACAAAACAACCTCTTGTGAACATGATCAGCCGTTTATCGCGCTGATGACGAGGGATATGATCCATTAGATTGGTTCGCATCGCGACACAAAAAACATGATTAAACCCCCTCGTGGATAGGCTCAACAAACGGGGAAAAATGTTTTGCATTATGAACCAAAAGTTTTGTTGATATATACCCAAGAAAATTATTTAATTGCTGCAAACAAATATGTTATTTGCTTATATCTTGTTAAATCGTTTTGGTTTAGAGCACAACAGAACTGTTTAGAGAATAAAACTGTTTGGTTCTCTAAATCAAAACGATTTAACAAGATATAAGCAAATAACATATTTGTTTATAGCAACTGAACAATTTTCTTGGGTATACATCAACAAAACTTTTGGTTCATAATACAAAACATTTTTCTCAGTGCACTTTGAATAAACTTGAACGTTCTGTTGGCAAACTATAACAGATAACCTGATTGATCACCATAAACTATATAAAAAATCAAAACATATACAAACGAATAAATAGATAAGCGAGATAAGAGCGATGAATAGATGCATATCTCACGGAACATATCTCACATTTATCGGGATGAAAATTCCTTGAATTACGCTGTGGAAACATTGACTAAAGATTCACTATTTTCTCACTTTGGGCAATTCATTCGGGGATGACAACTTGAAGACGACTTCTGCGGAATAAATTCGGAAGGATCACGGTGCGATTTAGGCACGTAAAACAGCACGCGCGTACTCGTCCTCTCTCTCTCTCTCTCTCTCTTTCTCCTTGCACCCCAAATTAACATGCACTCTTTTCTCTCGCGCTCGATCGCGTCATTCGAGACGGCGCGCGTTCGCCGTCACGCGGAACGTGCCAAAGAGACGCGCGAACGAAACGGTTCGGAACTGGTTCAACGAAGTCGGCCGTTCCCGACAGTGCGCGCGCGACGAACAATGCGAACTTCAGAAGAGGGGTAGGACGAGCGAGCGCGGGAGTAAGAGAAGGAGGTGGAAAAAGCAGAAGAGCCGGAGGAGAAAAGAAGAGACGACGGCGAAGGCAGAGTCGCGCGGAGCACGTGAAAGGCGATTTAAAGGGAAAAAGGAGGAGGTGGCCGATGGAAAAGGAACGCGCCAAGAGAACGAGGAAGAGAAAGGGGAGGGGGGAGAGAGAGAGAGAACGCGCGCGAAATACAGCTGGAGGGGAGGAAGGAGCCATGGCGAACCGGTCGCAGCCTCCGCTCGTCAGCTGGAAGCTCAGCTGCAACCGGGCGCGGTGACCTCGACGTCGCAACGCGCGGTGGCGGTGCTTCACGGAAAAGCGAGTCGATTCGCGAGCCGATAACGGTGCCGCGGCAGCGTCTCGTTCTCGCTGCCCTATCCGCGCGAATCCCTACGCCCTCCAAAAAGCTTCCACGGGAAAGATGTTTCGCGCGATGCGAAATGCCGTCGGATCAGACGCGACCGCGTTGTGTTTCGGCTACACGACTGTAGAACGATATTGCGTAAGATCCGAAAAATGATCTCCATAAGTATTCGCATCACGAATTATCCAACGTGTTTTTACAAAACTATAAATAATACCGTAAACAGCAAAAAAAAAGACTGATGAGCACTTACGTAATTATTTTTCACTTTTTAAAATTCATACTAATGTGTCTTTCGAATATTCATTACAGCTTTATAATTGTCTGAATTAGAATTCTATAAAGTATCTGAAACTGCGTGAAAAATACAACATTATGATACACGATTGTTTCTAAGCTCAGCTCGCGCGAAACTTCTCGACTTGAATGGTTTATGCAGTAGCGACGCGAAACGCTCTGCATAATTAAATCTTATAATAAGGATCCAGAATTAAATTCGCGCAATGTATGGCGTCATTCTCGACAATGCCTCTCAAGAGTAGCATAAAGACGAGCTACTTCAGAATGAACGACATTACATGAGATTACTTTGGTCCTCGGCGAATTATTTTCTCTTATTCTCAAGCGGGAGATTCATAATGAAATTTCATGATTAGAGCGTTACTTGTAGCTACTTGCGTTAGATGAGTGGCGAGCGCGATGAATATATTTTTTAGATTATCACATCAACAAAATTATTTTGGCTTCTCGCAGCTAAATTCAAACCTGCCTCTGTTCGACAGTCGAAATTACGCGAATGATGAATGAGTGGCTCCCACTCGGGCAATTATGCGCACCATGTAATGCCGATTCGTGTAATTTAAGCACGCTACTTAATGGAGTACCTGTTTATTGTAGGTGCGGAAGAAATTTGATTTTCAAAATGAAATAAACGTGTAGCTTCGTTATATTTTCAAATTACTTTCCAAGACTGATTTTTCGATAAGCTAACTCGAACGTCAATATTTGGAGGATAACTGGTTTCTTAATTACCGCAGCACTTGCTACTTTATATAAATATGTTATTAGCCCTAAAATTCTAATGTATAAAATATCTCGTACGCATATTCTCTCTTTCTTATTAGCTCGTGAGAACTGCTGCCTTAAAGCATATGCTCGAATAAAGATATTTTGTCTCAATCAATACGTTAAAGACAATTTGTTTTCGAAACGCTTAGAGATGTCTTTTTTCGCGATAATTTATTTCGAAAGATTATTAATCGGTTACTATAACCGTTGCCGAGGTCAGTGCTGAGAATCGACTCGCCGCGAGAATCTCGCGAGGTGAAATCGCCGATGCGCGAAGTGTCACGTATTCGTGTAAGAGGGCGAAGAGAGTCATTTCTGCTCTTGATAGGAGCGCAAGAGATACACGATCGAGGTGACGAATTTGAGCAACATATTTTTTCTAAAATTTTACCTCGTTAAAGAGCCAATGTTAATGCAGTGAAATAGAAATGAAATTAATGTGCATTTAATAAGAATTAGTTTAAATTAATTAAAAATAAATTAATAATTTCAATATCCTCTTTTCTCCTGATATTTATTCGCGTAGATGTTCAGAAAGATTTGTTTGCAAACATTTTAAGAGAGCCAAGAGTATATTTAAAACGTGAGCCTCGACAGTTTGACACTGGAAATCCATGCCAGTTCGAAATGAAAAATTCTTGCGGCAATCACGCAGGCAATTACAACGAAATTGAAATTACGAGTACTCGTGCTAATGACAACAGTCGATTACGGGAGAATTTTAATTGTCGCGAAATGCGTTTTGGAATTTTAAACCATTCGGGACTCGGGTAACAACTGACATCATTTGCTGTTTTGACATCGAGAGCGTCATCAAACACGTCATTCGAGCTCGACGCGAATCTTTAATCGCGACAATTTCGAGAACAAAGGAACGACGTGGTTTCCACGAATAACCCGACAATGACCCGATGCTCTCGCGAGAGCAGCCTCTCGATCGGATAACCATCACTTGCGAATGCAAGAACGTACGGCCGTTGTCACGTCAACCCGACGCGAGTCGATTCATCAGAGGATGCGAGAGCGTTCGATTCCGCTGACCTCGCGCTAACCCTAGCTTAAACCGAGCCCTCCTCCCCTCCTCGATCCAGCCTTCGTGTCCTTCGACGGCTCGCGGGCTCGCGGGCTCGCGTCGCCGTTGATGAAATCAAATAGCTCTAATCGTAAACACAACCTCTCCTCTCCGTTGCACGTAAATTACATCGCGGAGATCCGCGAGAATCGGCGTGCCGGGATTAAACCGCGGCGACTGTCATCGTCGGCGACGGCGACGAGGCACGACGGTCGCTGTATCACCGTTCGCGGAATCGACTCCGGTAGCAGCGAACCGGTCGGTCGGTGCATCAGCTGAGAGCCCAGCTGAACCCAGAGAGAGCGACCGCTGTAATAACCTCAACCTGTCTCCCTCTTTCTCTCACTTACAACGCGCGCCGCACACACACACGCGCGCGCGCACGCACACCCACGTACACACGTATACGCGCTCGCGTACGCGAGCGACACGGGGCCGCGGGGGAATTTGGTAAAAAAGCGCCGTCGACAGGGTTGGACACGGTACCTGGTCTGCTCGGACGACGTCCCGGTGGCTCGACGATGCCTCTCCGCGTAGACTCGCCGGCGGTTTCCGCGTAACTTTTCGAAAGCCCACTCTCACAATGGAATCTTCCAGTAGACTGGCCGAGCCGGCGGCGGCGAGCGGAGCGAGCCGTTCTCCCTTGCGTGCGCACCCACCGTGCGCGGCGGCGGCCGTTCGGCTTTTTCGACGGGGGGAAAAAAGACGCGATTTCGTTACGCGTTAAGACCGGTGACACACGGATGGGGCGCGTCCGCGTTGGCCGGCACGGAGCACGCTGCGCGTCACCGGCACGGCACGTTAATACTTGGCACCACGGGTTGACGCGGACCACGGTACGTGACGCGCGAGCGCGGGCACCGCCGATGACAGTTCGGCCGAGGCGAGCTGTCACTCCGCGAGCGGGCACACCGAGCCCCCGCGCGAGCCGTCTGCGCTCGGTTCGGATCGCTGCCGCCATCTGCCGTCGCCGAGTCCGACTACTCTGTCTCGCGCCCCGCGTCCTACTCTCCTTTACTCCTTCACACGCGTTTTTCGTACCGTAATAAAATTTCGCCGATCGAATTTTCAGACTCTAAATAAATTATTATTATTATTTCCGAAGGGAGTAAATTGACGTTTTATGCTGAAATATCTTAGGATCTCGTTCCCTAGCGAGCTATTATTGTCAGTTTGACGTCGAAATGCGACGTAGCGAGAGACCGAAGCGGCCGAAAATCGAAGCGAAGTGAAACTGATGAAAAAAACGATTCTCAGCGATCGCGGCGTTACGCAGCGATTTCGCGCTTCCGTGAACAGCGATCGCGACTGCCGCGCAAAATAAGCGCGATCACTAATAATTACAATCGCGTGCTTCCTTTAGCTTCACGCAATCAAGCTGTACGGAAAATCCATTGTATGAGTAATGCTACGGTTTTATCTCTCGACGGAATTGTCGCACGCTCGCGCGACGACATACCGAACATACCGTCGTACACATCGAATATGCCGTATTCAGTGACGTGATTTTCTATTAAGCGCACAACGTAATTATTAAATTTTCGACGTGCTACGGCAAACAAGAAGTACGCCAATCGCGCTTTTGGCAGGAAAGAACGTAAAGATCGTATATATTTTTTTTTTTCAATGGAAATTAGCTTTAATTCCAGTTGAGCGAATTTTTTTATCTTTTCCCAATTAAAGTTAAAGTTGATCTACGTTATTGGAAGTGGATATTAGGCAATCTCGAAATCTGAACTCACCGGAATTCTGCCCGCCTTCGGATCCTCGGTGCGTCGGATCCAGCGTCGATCCAGGTCGATGAAACGACGCGTCGAGCGCAAAGATCCCCGACAATCAATGTCCTCCGGTAATAACCTGTCGCTTTAGTTTCGCACTCCCGAGACAGATGCGCGTCGCAGGACGTTCCTAACGGGTGAAATTCGCGATTAATTGCGGAGCGATCGCGCTCCGTGCTACTCCGAAGTGACGCGCCGCGGAAACTGTCATGGCGGCGAAATTCAGCGCGCGACACTGAATTTGAATATCGAAGCGGTTTGAATCTCGAAACGATCAGAATTAGACTTTCTACGTGATTTTTTGCAATTCACGATGATTTTCTAACAACATTCTCGATATTTAATATTCTCAATATTCACTCATCCTTCGTTACTTTATAATAAACACTAAACAAATGAATTTATATAGTTATTATAAGTTCTTCCCAGTGAGAAATGGTTGGTCAAATCAATATCGAATCGATATCGATTCGATACTTTTTGCATCGAAAGCGTCACGTCGGTGTCGATTCGATGTCTTTTCGATCATCATTTCTCACTGGATTTTTCAATTTTTCAGAAAAATTTTAAAACTGAATTCTTAATATTTACTCATCCTTCTTCACTTTATAACAAACATTGAATAAATGAAAACCGTAATAAATTCAATTTTTGGGAAAGATTTTGAAACTAAATTTCTCAATATTCACTCATCCTTTACTTTGTAATAAACATTGAACATAAATACCATAATAAAGTCTTGTTCAATTTTCGAGAAAAACTTCGAAACTAGATTTTTACACGTGATTAATCAAAGTGTCGATTAATTCTTTTTAAAAAGCATCGTGTCAATTTAATAATATAAACAAGACTCCTTACTTAAAATAAATCGCTGTTTAACTTTTTATTACAACAACTTGATTTCTCTCGTACAAAAAAAGGAACGTTCCCAAACGTTTACAATTACGCAACAACTTTTCATTTTTCAGACGTTCCCATTGCAGTTACAGATAATAAATAATATCATTCATCGTTTTGGTCTCTCGATAATTCGTTCTCCCACGCACTTGACATGCGTATATTTATTTCCTTAAAACAACGCACGCGCCTCCGCGTCGGCCGGCGATCGATATCGCCCTATCTTTTTGACATTTCGTTTCGTCGCGAGGTTGATACAAATGCATCCTGATGTAATCTCACAATGCCTAAATTGATATTAATCGAAAGGACGATGCGATCCATTAGAATTCAATCCAAGTATTGCAAGTAACATATTCGTGGATTTTTACCATAATTATGAATTAAAATCTGCTGACAATAATTCTATGACTATTGGCCATTCGTGTAGTCTTGCGTCGTGATAACGGCGACTGCAACGATAAGTGGATGTTTCTTTTCTTAATTTCTTCGCGATTATTGTAACCGCTTCTTGATTCTATGTGCGATAGCTGAAACGAGCGCGGCGCCCTTGCCACTTCCATCTTCTGCGTGAATTAATTTGAACTGCAATCAAAGTGAACACATTTTTAAAAGAAACTTTCACAGAAAGTATTAAGAAACTATATATGAAGAGCGCAAAGTACAGAGTAAAAAACATTATTATTTCCTTTATAAAAAAAAAGAATAAAAGAGTACGTTAAGCAGGGTCCACATTACCGAGCCAAACCTCGAGCCGAACGTCGTCGCGAGCCGATTATGCATTCATATTGTCG
>VBVR01005466.1:0-12030 GCA_011638315.1 Tetramorium parvispinum
CGACCCCTCTCTCTCCCATCCCGGCCCGACCCGATGCAATATACAACACTTGCATACCATACTTATTTCGTACTTAAGCATCGCACGGAACGCGCGTGCATCTCTGCACGCGCACGAGTGCGCGTTTCATCGCATATACAGGGTGAGTCGATAATTAAGATCTCCTGCTACTGCTTCCGAGCTGACGTTTGTTATTATGTTTCCTTCTTTTGCGAAGAGCGGTATACTGGAAAAAAATTCTGGTTAAAAACGGATGAATCGGAAAATCTTGTAGGCGTGAACAAATATTATAATGGTACTCAATACTTTATAACTTGTAATAACCAGAATTTCTATTAGAATAACTAGAATATTCGATCAATCCCACTAGATTTTTTTGATCCGTTTTTAACCAGAATTTAATTTCAGTGTATTTTTCTACGAGGATTATTTATTGTTAGTCCAACTGAATTCGAGATGCGATCCAAGCTGAACTTATATTTGATCGAACTTATGTGATTTATCTTACTGACTATCGCGGGCCCGCAGTCGGAGTTCGATTTTATTTTCTTGTTCTACTGACACTTCTATTTTATTTTATATATTTCTCCGTATTCTTCATATTTCAGATAATCATACCCACAGGATGCGTAACGATTGAATTTTGTCATTCTTTCAATTTTCTTTTCTGAATACAGTTGAAAGGTAGTAATTTTCCTTCCAAGCGTGATCACCCCTTACATAAATAGATACAACGCAGGTTGTCTTCTTTCGTGAATGCGTGCGTGCTGCGCGAATACGCTTTCATGCCGATGAATGATGCATCGCGGACAACGCGCGCCTGCGTTGTTAGCATCGGTGTGCAAATAATGGATTAATTAATAAAAGTGCACGCCCGTACTGGACTTCCTTTTTTTTTCATTCTCTATGTTATTATCTTTTTTGAGAGATAATTTTTATATTATAGACGGGGCAGATGCAACCCGCACCTCTGAAGCGTCTATGCTGTTTTATTACGTTTTCATGTTAACAAGAAAAAAACCAATGTCATAGCGCGACTCGCTCCATGCCGATCGATTTCCCTTTACATTATTGTTACAAATCGATATTTTTATCGCAATGACAATGACTTCACTCGTCGCTAGCGGCTGTTCTCAAGTCGTTTTCGAGGATCGGTTCGGTGGATGCCACGCATCGCGTCGCACCGAGTGCCGTTCCCCTCGACCGTTTATTTTTAGCAGGCATATTTATCGTTAATTTCGATCGAAATGAGAAGCCGACGACCTCCTTCTCAGCGAGAAACAATGCCGCGACGCTTCTTCGTGCGAGTGTGCGGACGAGGCGTGGTCGCCTCGCGAGATGCACACAACGGTGACGTAGCGTCTCGCGAATTGCGCTCGAGGACTGTCGATTCGTTAATTGCACCGGCTTCCAGAGACTACCAGGAATCTGAGGGATTCCTTAATTGCGCGCTCTCGTCTGGTAAAGCCGACGAGATTACGTCAGTGATGTGCGCCGCACTCCCTCGTCTCGTTTCGCTTCCAGAATCAATTCCGAGATAACGGACGAAACTCGCGCTGCTGGTGTTAACCTGCGTCTTTTGAAATGAAGGACAACAATGAAGGAGAGCTGTTTAATCGGACTGTTCTGAAATCCAATATTAGAAATTAAATTAAGCCGTAGGGATAGATGGACGTTGACAGAGTGTCTGACTTTCGCGGGCGGGAAGAACCGCAATGAGAATTGATTTAGCGCGATGGCGTGTTGGCACGGATATGAGAATCCGAATGGAACGTTGCGGAGAGGAAAAAAAATCGCAGATTGAAGTTTAGAATAAAGAAGGGTATTCCCGGCGCTCTGCCGTCCGTCGAACATGCAACACACGATGATTTACGATCCCGTGTTGTACAGAGCGCATTGCCGAGCACCGCGCGCCGCGCAGCCGAACGAAGAAAACGCATCGCGCGTTGCACTCCAATGAATAACATCTCCCGACGAGGCTTCCTTCTTATTTCATCGTCTTTCCTTCCCGTTACGTCACCGCATTGTTCGCGCCGGTAGTTTTGTGGTCCTTCCTTGGCTGACTTTTCATATCCTTCGTTACATATATAGTTCTTTTATTCTCTTTTCTCTTTCTTAAAACTATCTCACGGAAATGTCGCGACGGTGTGCGATTGCGTTACGTATAAGCTTTATAATTTCTTCGAGACTCAGATTTTTATTTCATTGGCATTCAATTAGCGGTCCGTCTCTATCAATGTACTGTATGATAATAATATATGATAATAAATTTCCACGATTAGGAATTTCGTTACCGATTTTACATGCTGGATAGTTGTGTACAATCAAATCGCGCTCCCTACGTAGTATAACTTCTAAACTTTTTAAAGCGAACTGTTGTCTACGACTGTTGCAGGTAAACCGGCCGCTGACGATGAAGAAGGAGGGCATCCAGACGAGAAACAGGAAGCTCTCGTCGAAAAGCAAGAAGAAGAAGGCCGGCGGCTGCCTAGGCCTCGGTGGCGTCATGGGCGACATGATCAAGGCCAGTGGACACCTTGATCTCGACAACAAACCTTTCCACTCAGGATTTGGCTCGCCGATGGGTAAGTCGAATTTTTCTTTCTATTTCAAATTTAATTTCGAAGCATTTTGCAGAAAAAAAATATCGCGATATTAAAAGTTCTGTACATTATTATAAATATATATAATACTAGAGTCAGCAAGATTATATACAGCTAAATTGCAAGATAAAAATTTATGTTAAATTTGAATTTAATTCAAATTAACGGCAACGCACTTAACGCGAAGATTCGCAAGGATTGTGCGAAGTTTTTATAATCACCATTGTGAACGATTCAGTATAGAATGAGAAGAATTCTCGCCGTATCTCTCGAGGTCGCTTATGCGAAATTCATGCACGCAGGGGGGGATTTTAAAAGGGCGACGCTCGCTATTCTTCGTTCCAGGTACGTCGCAGCATCATCACACGATGCATCCGGCGATGCAGCATTACATGTATCACACGGGTGTCGGCGTGGCCGGAGGTCTTCATCAGGGATTTGCGCCACCGGCGCCGCCCCCCATCCACCCGCACTCGCATTCGCATTCCCATTCTCATCACATGACGAGTCTTCAGGGTCTGCAGCTGGCGGCCACGACGAACGCAATGGTGAGTGCACGATTGTTACCTTCATCGGCGATTGACCAAAGGCTCCGGCGGCCGCCGATAATCGATCAGGATCTACCGCGTGGAGTATCGCCGATTCCTCTCGGGCTTAACACGCTGCTATCTTGCGGTAGCGGAATGACTTGGCCGCGTTGCTCGGATCCGTAGCTTCCAAATGTTCCAGTCTCGCTCGATGGAGAAATTCAAAGAAATTCAATGTACAAGATGTAAATGTTGCGTTTTCGGCGAGAACACGTTATTCTGAATATTAAGTTTCGATCGTCGCGCTTGCCAGTGCCAGTTACCACGTCCGTCTCTGCTTTCAAGCGGTATAATATTAATCGCGCCGGCGCGCGCGAAAGGAGAGCCTTCACTCGCGGCCGGCAAGTAGAGCATCTCAAGAGTGTGGTAATCTTTGTCTGGTTTCAGACCGGCTGGCGATCGGAGTACACATGAATCGCGAGTGACTAGCAGCTCAGGACGCAGCCCACCACTGTCTCGTTGTAAATGTAAAAAAGAAAGGAAAAAAAATCGAAAAAAAAAAGAAAAATTAAGAACACAAAACCGCTCCTCTTCTCTTTCTCGCACGCGGGCCCTCCTCCGCCCAAGGGGCCACGATCGATCACCGACGACACGAAAATCCCGACACGCGGGACCCTGGGACTCCACGTCCTCGTGCACGGGCCTGTGTAAGAGCGCCTGTCGGATCTTTCTCAAGTGAAAGCTCATGTAAATATGTAAAGTTTCATGTAGGGCCATCGAGCCCCGGCCCCAAGTACAAAGGAAAAAAAATCAGCTATTGTATTGAGTCTTATATATGATATATAGCATGTAAATAAATATAATAGATACGAGAATTTATATATTGTGTGCGAATGTACGTACGAGAGCGAGTGCATGCGGAACGAGCGGATGCGCGGGTGCGTGTGGTGACCTGTTTTCTAGGTGACTCCTCGGAGCGATTCTGGGCGAGCGATCGAACCGTCGCGCGCCGACGGTCGACGGCGCGAGAATCCGCCGGATCGCCCAAAATCGGCCCCGAGTGCGAAGAGTCGCAGAGTGCCGCGCAAGCGCGCGCGAAGTTCCGGAAACGCGCGTGCATGCCACGCACGCGAGTCGACGCGGTATCGTGCAATTTCAATACGGGATGTCTATTGAACGGGCGTTCGTAACTCGGTGCGGGATCGTTTGGACGTTCCTCAGAGATCCTCGCCGTCGCCGTCGGTCGCGCCGACGAGTTTTTCGCGTGTCGCTTCGCCGCCTGAGTTTTCCCCGAGGCTCGTCGAAGCCGCGGGAGTCGTTTTGGCCCCCGCAATTGAGCGAAAACGGCAATTAAAACAGTCTCGCAAACGATAATTTACGAAGCTCGCTATATCCTACGCTGGCTCTTTCGAAAGAGAGAACGTCCGTGGCGTTCTCTCTTTTCAAAGAGCGACTACTTTTCACTATGTAGCAATCTAGTTCGTTAAAAAAAAAAATTGATGTTTCTCCTTCCGGCGGCTTAAAGAACGCATTTTTTTATTCAAGTAGACGCGAGCAGCGCGAATCGAGGCACATCCGAGCGCAGCGCACAATTTTTAGGGAACAGTCAATCGCATGCGGAATTCAGTCGCTTTCCAAAGAAGCGTCGATCGAGTCTTCGTCGATCGACCGAGAAAACATAATTCATTTCCCCAGGAATTGAGAGGCCTTTTTACAACAGGTGAATTGAGCTTCGTGATCGCGGAATTAACGCCGGTAGTCTCGAAATCCGAGCTTTTCCTATTTTTCTTTTCTTAGAAGTCTTTTCGATTGTACCTCGCCTCTATCTGTCCACTGTCGGCGTCCATTGGTCCAGCACCGTTCTGTGTGTCGTACCGGTTAGTGATAGTTTACATAAGTGTAATAAAAAAGCGCATAGAGAGTAAATTCGTAAATTATACACGAAGCCTCCGACGATCGCGATCGATCCGGCGCGGCCCGGCGCGTCGATGCGATCGCCGGATCGCACGAGCGTTTAGCTTCATAATTTAGTCACGGCGGACACGAAGAATCCACACTTATACATTCACACACGTACACACACATACACACTGGACAGCAACAGTCAGCGCAAAAAACACAAGAGGTACGCGACTAAAGGCAAGTGTAAATTTTGTATCTTCGAAATTGTGTATCGTTATTGTAATAATATAGTATATATATATATATATGCAAATGAAGAAAATAAAATATATGTATTATAAATATATATATTGGAACACGCGGACGGGCGACCGTCGCGCGTATTAAGTGATTTGTGCATAATTAGCAACTAATTGCGCATCATAAACAACCATGCATATAAATAGTCAACAGGATGTAATTGAAGACTCATCGGCGAGTGAACGCGACGCACGAGATGTCGTACCAGAGGTGAGACACCGGGTGATCATTAGCATTGTCATTATCGCTATCGGTCATCGTCGATCGATTGTCCATTGATTGATCGCTACTCGTGAAAAGACTCACTCGCTTGGGTTCCGAACACATTGTGATTTTTCGATTTTAGAGATTTTACCACTCGCGTATGTTTTTTGCGACTAAATAGACGTACATAGGTAATACGAGGGAAGAGACGAGAGTCAAAAGGGGGGGAGGGAGGAGAGAAAGGGGGACGACGTTTGTGATTTCGGGAGGATATCGCGCGGTATCTTCCTCCCGCCGCGAGGACGTGAAACGAAGCGAGGCGCAAGGTGGCCCTTCGGGATCCCACGGGGGGACGACGAGTGGCGGCGATTTTCCAAAAGACTGAGGGGACGCAAGCAAAAAGTCGGTTATCGACGGTCATTTTCGTGCGAGGACGTTCTTCGCGCGTCCAAGATCGGAAAGGAGGCCGTGGAAGGAGGAGAGGAAGGAAGCATCTATTAATAGTATTATTAGGAAGTAGCATGTAGCCTGTGTAAAAACAAATAAGAAAACAAGATATATATATATATGATTTTTAAGAGAGATCGATCGCATCCGCACAAACGCGCGAGAAAAGTTAACGGTGGGCGAAAATTAGGGGTGCGACGAAACGACGAGAGAGAGGACTTTGAGGGAGAAGGGGGGAAAAGGGATGAAAGAGGCCGGAGCGATCCTTTCGCATGAACGCGGACGTACGACGAGGATGTTTATTGGATGTAAAAAATGACACATTGTAAGATACCATTGTAAAAAGAGGTTTTAACTTAAAATAAATTAAATGATAAATCACCCATACACACCGACCAATCTTTAATCGAATATTATGTGATTATAGATGTGTACATGTACAATGTATAGCATTACGATGCTCTCTCTCTCTCTATTTCTCTTTCTATTCCTCTCTTCCCCGTCTCTCTCGTCTTCCTTCCTCTCCTCGTTTTTCTGTCTGTCTCTCTCTCTCTTTCTCTCCTTCCATCTCTTTCTTTCGCACTTAAAACCGTCCGTATTCTTCTGTCCTGCTGCCTCGACTTAACACCTGATTTATTCCTGCAGAACCGCATCCGGTTGTTTTTCTCCCGATCGCCGATATCGCCGATAATATCGTCGGCGTTATCACCGGACACCGAAGCGACGTGGATTTTCCTCGACGACTTGAGATCAATGCGCGACGACTGTCCTCTAATAAATCACGCGCGCCACGTAACCGGGTATTACGGAATTATTAATGATTTTATTCTCCCGTATACGTGTTTCTTTCTCTCTCGTCGCGCCGAGCGTGACGATGTTGTATCGTTATCTCGGACGGTGACACGCAACACCCACGAAATGAATTTCTTTTCGCTCCGGCCTCAGGCTCGGAGGAAGGAGGGGGAGAGCGACAGTACCCGGGGTCTCTTAATCAATCACGCGTGCCGATAATAATATCGTTACGGAATTATTAATGATTCCATTTCGCCCACATCTGCGGCGCGCCGTAATGTCATTATCGGGCGACGTCGCGAGCGAAATTCTTTCGGCGTTTAGAAACAATGGCGGTGTCGGTGTGATAAATCGCGCGCGACGGCGCGATGGTACAGCTCGTGCTCGCGATCGCCGATCGAGTCGTATTGTTTTAGCGCGTCATCGACCGACAATACGCACAGATTGCAAAATTCTATTAACATCGTTAGCAAAGCAAACACGCGAGAGCGAGAATCGCGCGCATTTTTACGACTAGTCACAATTAATCACGAGCGGCATCAGAAGCCTGCGTCGACGTTTCGCTTTGTTTCGAAGGCAGTCCGTTTCACGGATGCGTTTTACAAGCACGTTTTGCATATTTAAAACTCCATCGGGTTTCGTAATTTTAGTAACAGACTAATAATCTCGTCACAATGAGAGCCAATCGCTTAATGTCATCGGAAATAACATGTTCATTATGACGTTATACACGAGAACCATGATTCAATGTTGAATCCTCCTTTAAAAATTGAAAGATGTATTTATTTTGCCTTGCAATAATCGTGCGACGCATCGGGGCACAGGGCAAAGAGACGGGTTGGCATGACTATCGATTAGCACCCCTTTATTGATTAAAAGATGTAACTTAATTGGGTCTTTCCGGACGAGGTGTTTACATGTAAATCGAGGCAGCAATCGCGAACGAGATAACGCCCTGATTACAGCAAAGCGTAAATGAATTCCGCCTTGCGATATGATAGTATCGGTAGTTTCGCGCGACACTTCATTGTCATTTTCGACGTGTTAATGAGTCCGTTAATAAGAGGGAATCGAAGGCATACAATAAAAAGAACAACGGAAGACAGCGGAAGAACGTCCCGTAAACCACTCCTCACATCGGAATTGATTTGCCATCCGATCCTATGCCTATTCGATTGCATTAAATATAGTAATTAATGCGGCTCTGATTTGCATCTCGCGAAGGCGCATCTCCGCTCGGGAAACTCGGTGATAAATTGTAACATGTTAAACTTTTTACGATCGGATTCGCTTTCTCCTGTTACAACGGCAATATCTGACAATGAGATGCTGTCCTTTTAATAAACGAGTGTAACAATAAGCTGGCGGAAATAACTTTTTTGCCGCGTTACGGCGAAGAAGTTGTATCTGTAGAGATTTTGTACCGATGCAGCTTGTGAAGACGAGATTGTATATGGAAGGGATTTTTGCACTGCGGAGTCCGATTGCGAGTGATTAGGTGATATTCACATATATATGATTGTATATATATACATATATAATTATAATATATATATATAATTATATGTATATATAATTGTTATTTTATCTATATATATGAGAGAGAGGTGTTAAAGCGCAAGGTGTGCAGGACGAAGGAGTTTAAAGTGAAGGACGGTTACACTATCCCAATGCAACCAACTATAAAAATTGTACCGTAACCGTTATCTCTCTCTACTGTGTATTTACTTGAAAATTTATAAATGTGTGATATATCTACTTAATTGCGCGACTTGTATTCATTCACCTTTCCCAAACCCTGCCGCGTATTTTATTCTTTCAAATACCGCTACATATTTTTAAATCAATTACAAACTCGCATATATGAGTCAATTAATAATGGATGTCACGAGACTTTTTATATATCATTCTTAAATTTAATAAGTCATATAAGCGCGTATGTATGTATTATCTTTTATGTAGATATATATATAGATTTATAAAAAACTATTTGACGTGATTAAAACTTAAAAGTTCACAAGAATAAAAGAACTTCATTGAAGCGTTAAACTCGTCGGGCTTGTCACAAGGATTTTTCCATTCCAGAGCACAAAGTAGGAGCCACTATCATTGCGACTCTCGAATAAATCCCACGGCATCTCGATCGGCTCCCGAGAATCACGAGGTCGCGCGCCCGCTCATTCTATGAATTAGAAAATCGATAGAGGCGAGTGTGTCATCGTCTGAATCTCCAAATCCTTGCTTACGCGCCTTTGCGCAAGTCGGCCTTCCTCGTTTCACGGCGAATTAGGTCCGGATGGGGCCCTTCGCCGAAGGTTAAAAGGGACCGGAGTCGAGATATCTAAGGAGACTGGAGCCAGCAGCTGCTTACGTTCGATCGTAGCCAACGTTGACCTTCTGCCGCGGGATTCTACGATGGAAGAAGGAGAGAGAGAGAGAGAGAGAGAGAGAGAGAGAGAGAGATAGGGAGAGAGAAGAGAAGAATGTGAAGAGGAACGGTTCTAGATAGTCCCGGCTAGAGAGGATATATACTTCCTATAAAAGTGACCGGGATTTCGCGTAATCCCGTTTCTCTAGGGTAGCGGAATAGAAGAGATGGGATACCTATCTAACCGCCAACCGAAGCTCCTCTCTCACTAGCGCACATGATCCTCCTTTTCTTCGTGCAAGCTGCGAATGCTGGAGTCAAGAGAGTAGTCCCGAATTCTCTCTTTTGCGGTTTACCGCAGATTTCGCGGTAACGATGTTGGAGAACGAATGTCTCCCCAAAATGTGCACATGTAGGTATCGATGGAAACGATAAAAATTCTTCAGATTATTCATCAGATTTTTTCTTATTTTACTGACATTATTATGGCAACAATATTATTATGGCAAAAACTAGATATAATATAAAAAAATATAGATTGTTAAATAAAATATTTAAAGTTTCACGATTTTTGCATGATATCTTATAATAAGAAAGTTATTCGTACACTGTTAAACTCGTAGTGTCAAATTATATTCAATTTGAATCATTTTGAACTATTCCATAGGTCGCCACTACTTTTACTCAATATTTCATTAATTTTGACTAAAAGAAAGGTAAAATTTTGACTAACATGGAAGTTAAATTAGATAAATTAACAACATATTGAGTAAGGTTTATTCAATATGTTGCTACTTTTATCTCATTGTTTTAATAATTTTAACCGAATATTGAGTAGAAGCAGTGGCAACCCATAGGAGTTTACAATGCAATGATGTAAATAATATTCCATTTTTATCGCATATTATGATTAAGTATCAATTTTCACACCAAGCATACAGAATTCGATAAATTTGACGTTACAATTCATTGAAAATCGGTACGACGGTTCGATCATATTCTTTCGCAACAGTACTTTTGAATATTACGACACTTCTCCCGATTTCCACGTCGCTTTGTAAAGTGACGCACTGACGTAATCCGTCAATGTTTCTTAAGTCGAGGAAGTCGGGATAAATGTCCACCGAGCGAAGTCTCCGAAATGGATCGGTGCCGCATGAACGATACTCGACGGTGAATGCGGAGTCACTTTGGCGTGGCAGGACTTTGGGACCGGTAATCCCTTCTGTATATCCTGCCGCGGGGGTCAAGCACGTGGGGTCAGTCTCACGTCGAGTGTGAAACTTAGATTCAGAATGCATAGGCTGAAATAAATAATCAATCGTGGGATTTGTACGCCGAATGTCACGATCGAGGGTTGTATCGTCATCCTACGGATCTCTCGGGCCCAGGACTCTATATAGATGCGTACACAGATACATAAGGAAATAAATATCTGCGACAGTATAGCATATTTATCATATACAATCGAATTCGAATGAACGCGAGTAAAACCGTGTTTTAATAATTTTAAATTCTTATCTCACGATATGATGAAAAGAGATTACCGAGAAAAAAGAAAGAGAGCGAAAGCTACATTGGGAATTTATTTCGTTATCAGCAAAGAAAGACATGTTTTTCATTTTATTACGCTTTAATTATGTATTACAGCCTGCAAAGTATATTATTAATATATTAATAATATACTTTGCAGGCTGTAATAAATAATTTCAGGTGGGTAAATTATTATGTAATATTAAACAACACTTTCAGGTGTATAAATTATTATGTATTATTAATTGTAAAGAAAGAAACGGGACTTGTGCGGATTCGGAATTTTATTGGCATTGATATCGATGTTCCCTATCGCAGGCAGAGATTTCACGCGACCGATACGCACGTCCGCATAATAAGCTCGGAAATATCGCGTGCACGCAACGATTGTGCACGATGGTACTGTCAGACCGGGACAATTCGCCGGCCCTGTCAGTTCGCTATTGAACTGGCCGCGACCCGTACAAATAACCAGCCTAGATTCCTCTCGACGTCCGTTTTCTATCGGAGCCGCGGCATTATTAATAGGCGCACGCGACTTTATTCGTGGCATCACGCACGATACGCCAATCCTCGAGGATGGTCCGAGAAGAAGACTCTACGAGGAGAAACAAGTTAACTCATTTGCAGATTTCCACAAGACGTCCGCCAACTTTTCCACGAAATGTAATTTCTCGGTGTTGTTTTGATGTGATATCTTAATTATCTTGATACTATCAGCGATAAAAGCTAATTTATTGATAAATATATTAATAACTACGAAAACATAAGGTAACTGATTATTTTTCATAATCTGCATCCATCTAAATCTTATCAAATTATCTTACGCGTTCGTTAAGTAGAGTAAACAAGGACGTTATAATAATCATCAATCTTCTTAAGAAACGACACACGACGAAACTTTTAAGAAAACACGCACAGGAATCAACGCGTGAATTCTTTAGCCAAATCGCGCAACAGTGTAGCTCCAGCTGTTAAATATAATTGCTGAGGAGACCGAGAGACGGAGAGCGTCGGGTCCGTCGAGGGAGGAAGGACCCGCGTAATGTAATCTACCGCGCGATCGGCGAGCATCGCCTGGTAGGTTCGCATCAAATAAGATAGAGCGCGGTTTGTTATATTTCTTGAGGAGAGAACAAGTGTCCATGAGCCCGGAGTGTAGGAGCAACAAAGTAGAAGGTGGGAGGGGAGGGCCAGAGAAGGTGGATCAGCAGCGTTATTAATGGGCACGATTACTTGGCGAAACTCGCGCCTTTGTGTGCCAGCCTCCTCTAACTCTTACCCCCGCGTCTGTCTCTCTCGCCTTCGCGCCCTTCGTCTCTGTCTCTCGCTGCCGCCCTCCACTCCCGTTCCC
>VBVR01005467.1:0-12027 GCA_011638315.1 Tetramorium parvispinum
TATCCAGTATCTTTATAAGCTTCTGCTGACTAATTTGCTGCAGCGCAGACAGTTTATCATCCAAGGTGATGTCCATTTTGTATTAGCAATAATCATACACAGCACAGTGCTTTAAGAAAAGTAATCTCTACAGCTTATCTTCATAATTATCTTCACAGATGTTTTTCATACCTAAAAATAAAACATTTAGAATTTTATTTAATGTACTTATATGTAGATGTGATTCTGTTAAATATATTATCTCAAACATGGCAACACTACAACAATATTTTGTGTTTACTGGGAATATTATAAATCATGTATAGGAAAGCTATTCTTATTCTTTTTTCCCCGCAAGAAGGTAACAGATTTTTATACAAATAAAACTACAAATGTATAAAATGTAATTTAATTATTTTATTATCTTCAGATTTGATTATTCTTGCAGATACATTTCCCGTACTAAAAATAAGATGCTTAGAATGCTTTCAAGCTTATGTGAATGTCAGTTTGATAAATATATTAGTGTAGGCTAAATCATATATAAGAAAGCTGCTTTTATTGTTTTGTCTCCGCAAAAAGATAAGACTTTTAGTCATATAAGTCAACTACAAATATAAAATTTATTTAATTATCTCCAGACTTGATTATTTTCACAGATAAATTCCTTCTTACAAACAAGAAATTTAGAATGGTTTCAAGCGTGAGTGAATGTCATTTTGTTAAATATATTACTGCAGGCTAAATCATATACAAGAAAGTTGCTTGTATTTTTTCCTCTCCGCAAAGAGATAGCAGATTTATACAAACAAGTAAATTCTAAATATAAAGTGCAATTTAATTTTATTTGCCTATCAAAGCCAATCCGTGAAATGCAATTTAGTTTTATTTGCATATTAAAGCCAATTCGTGTTGCACTTGAGCATTCAATTTAGGCATTTGTTTAGCGGCTCTTGTTCATTTGACAGAGAAAAGATGCGACAAAGCAGAAACAACAATGAGCGACACTCCAACGAAAACTTTTCATTTCTATTTGCAATAGTTCCGCTGAATTCTCCTTTAATCAGATTAATCGCTCAGTAAAGACAAAATAACATATAACATCAATGTTAAAATTTCCTACTCAACAATATAAATATTTTATACAAGACATGTTACATTGCAGCTATATTGTTGAGTGGAAAACTATAAAATTGACGTTACATTATTGTTACTTTGCGTAAACCGAGCGAGAACTAAAAATTGTCCCTCTTCAAAAGGACTCGGACTCAAAAATGGTCCCTCTTCAAGTGGACTCGGACGCAACGCGCGTCTCGCCTGCGACTCGCACGATCGCCGCGAGCCAGCAGTCGCGATAAGACGCTAAGAGAAAGATTGCTGAAATGCAATTAAGAAAATTACCGCGTCAGTGGCGTTCGCGTTATCGTCGAGGAGGCCCCGCAAATTACGGGCGCAACGTCGGCGCGATAAGCCGTCGAATTGCGCGTCGAGTAACATACGGCGGCGAAGGATGCTCGGCGGCGACGCGAGACGCGACGCTGCGCGACGCGACGCGACGCGACGTGTCGATCGCGCGCACACGCGCGCACGCACGCGTATGCGTCGCCACTTATCACGCGAGGAAGGGGGGGGGGGGGGGGAAGGGCGACCCCTGCGCCCGCCGCTGCGGCGGCGACCCGTTTCATCTTCCGCCGCCGAGACGAGCGCACGGCGCGAACACACTACGGCCGAGCGAGAGAGCGCACCACGCGAGAGCGTACTCGACGCCACGAGCGGAGTCGAGGTTATTTAAAAATGGCGGACGCGTCGTCTTCCGACACTACCTCGGACTGCTGCAACGAGTGTTTCTCTGACATTACGTCGGAAAAGTCGGAGTATGTCGTGGTGGGGCGCAAGCCGTGCCCGTCGCACCGTCGCAGCAAGCGGAATCTCCTGCAGAAGCTCTTCATACGGGAGGTAGGCCGCTTAGAATCCGCGGGGCATCTGCGGCCCGTCGCGAGTGACAGGCCGAGAGGCACCGCGCCTCGGTCTGTCACGAGCGACTCCTCGCCTCGGCGGTCCCGGCGAAAACCCGGGATTGTTTTCCCGTCGGTCTTCTTTCCTTCGCGCGAGGTCGTTCCTTCCGTTCATGTTGAACCGCGACAGAGGCACCTTCTTCACGGACGCGTGAGCTTCGAGTTTTCTTTTTTTTTTTTTTCCTTTTCACATCTCGAGAGAATCCTCGGCTTGTCGGCCACCCGGAAAGTCCACGTTTCACGCTTCAAAGAGTCCTGTTGGATTAGCGTTGATTTAGGTAGACAGTATGCTGTACGTGGGGTGTGCTGTAATAATGATTGCATGGTCTTCGCTTGCAGATGAGGGGATGCCTGTCGGCGCACAATTACGCCTCGGAGGAGAGACTGTTCACGGCTGTACCCAAGTGGCGGCACTTCCATCTCCTGCACATAATCCCCAAGTCGGCGCTCGAGGCAGGGTATGCATCCCCCGTTAGCAACGATTCGATCCACAGACTTCGACTCATTTTTCATCAAGTATAATTGTAGTCCGGTTTGGAAATAAATGTAAATTATTGCCGCAAAAATTAAGAGAAATGAGCTGGCAAGAAATGGGCTGTAAATGACGAGTCTTTAATGTTGACCCACCAAACGCGCATACATTAAATATGATATGATCCTGTTCCAGTCTAGATAAATGACTGGATTGTAAAGATTATTTTTTTATTTTGCAAGGCATATTGTTATGGGATTAACGCAATGTGGCCAGTTCCTGCTCACGTATACATACACATTGGACGTCAGCAGCAACACATCTTTGTACAAATATCTATTGCACTGGTGGGCCTTCACCCCGAACCGTGCAGCTCGCAAAGTCGCCGAAGTTACACTGTTCGGCAATTATACAATTTATAGGGAATTAAACATAGTTATATCGCAATGGCCGATGGAACGAAATAAGCTTGTAATTCACGGCCTCTGGTACGTATTTTCGAATTGTGTCTCCTTAAGGAAGGTCCAAAGTAAGATATATAAGTCAGTATTATTTGTCTGTTACAGTACAAATTTCTTAAATTTACAATCGACTGATAGAGCGTATTTAACTATAACGACAGTGCCGTCTCTCGAGAACTGCAACGATTGCATGAAAGTTGCTGCGTCGTACGAAGAAGAGGGTGAAGGTAATGAATTCATAGTACTTTTAGGAGGAATAGATTTATTTATATACACTGAAAAAATTCTGGAAAAAATGAACGAATAAAAAAATCTTGTAGGATTGATCAAATATTCTAATTATTATAATAGTTGTTATTATTATATTATAATTATTATAAGAGTTATAAAGTATTGAGTTCTATTATAATATTAGACTGTTTAATCAATTCTACAAAATTTTCTGATTCGTTTTTAACCAGAATTTTTTTTCAGTATAATAATGTAGTAAATAATGTTATACAATATTATACTCAGTAGCGTGATTACAAGATTAATTAAAATTGTGTCGTATATAGAGTTAGCCGCGAATTGGGATGGCTGTGTACGATGTAACTGTTTGCAACATGGCCTTACGGTTCACACGTCTTACGAAGTAATCTCGCCGTACCCGAAGTTTCGCGCCACGGTGTGCCTGAATTATTGGAATCATGTGGTAGTCAACACGGGAAACTTCCTACATGTTCTCAGGGTAGATTTAAATATATCTAAATCAAAGAATCAGAGGACGTGCGACAAACAGGATAGCGTCATGCACGATCCTGTAGTTCCGGACACGATCCCGCTGGACATGAGCGACGTCGAAGAGACGGACTACTCGACATCGCGAACGGAGCGATACGAGAGCTCGGACGAGAAAGTGAGCACGCCAGAATGCGTCGATCGATCTCCCAAATGCGAGTCCAGCTTGGAGCACGACTTTCTAGACGAGCCAATTAAGTTAGACGATAGGCTAGGACGCGATTTGCCATTAAATACCTCAAGCAGTAATCAAAGCGACTATGTCTGTGATATAGATAGTAAGTCTGCAGGCACTTTAAACGTTAAGTTGTGCGAATGCTCGGACATGGCTGAATGCAAATGCCGGAATAATAGCAGCAGCAGCCCTGTATCGCGGCCGGCTGGCGTCGAGCAGACAGCCATCTCGGTGCGGGACAAGATCCTGCAGGATTTCTGCGAGGACACGTCGCAGGAGCTCAATATCGGCAGCGATCTGATCACGCTGGTGAAACATCCGTCGTGCTCGCCGCGCTCGACGCCGCAGAGATTGCCCGCTGATCTCAGGGCGATGACGTGGTCCTCGCCGATACTCATCCCGCCGTCGGACATCCTGCGCACTCGCAACTCGGAATCTAGTCACAGAATCCAGGTCCAGCGTAGTAATAGCAGTAGCAGCCAGCAACGTCCGAGCTCGCCACAACCCGGTGCTTCGCAACAGGACAACTCTGTGGCTTCCATAAATTCGCCCTTGCAGTCCGTGTCGATCAGCCCCTCGTCCTCCTCGTATTCGTCTCGCTTAATGTCGCCGCCCATCGCCCGATCGTTTCGTTATCCAAGCCCGCGCAAGAGATCGAATCTGCACTCGCCTCCGCCCATCCCGGCTCAGTCAACGAGAACGACGAGAGCGACGCACAAGCTCATCCTCGAGGCGGAGAAGGCATACGAGTTTACCGACGAGGCGCAGGAGACGACTTGCGAGAAACTCAGTTCGTTCAGGAAGCGTCGACTCGCCGACAAGAAGTATGAATTTTGCGACGAGACGGAGGACGCGGAGAACATAGTTCCTTTCAAGCACATACGCGATCAGTTCAGGCATCGCGGTACCTGCTCCATACATCAGATTCCTTCCTCGCCAGCGATGTCGCCGGTTCTGCCGAACGGGCGACGACACTGGGTGGACTCGGATCAGAGCGAACCGGATGAATTGAATCTTGCTCAAGATATTAGCATAGCTAACGACTTGTCGAACATCGAATCAGGTATAATCTTGCGATTATTATCGAAACAGAATGAGAGTTCGAATAAAGTAACACAAACTTTGTACGTTTTCCAGCTGAGAAAAGTGTACTACGACCGTTGAATCAGAATCAGCTGTCTAACGGGAGCGTGCACAGAGACCGCGTCGGCAAGTGTTGCCCGAATTTCTCGCCGTTGGTTCCTAGAAATAACTTGCAATACCCTTTGATAAAGTGCACTGCGCGTTTTAAACGAAGCTACATAGAGCTCGACGATGAAATGATATCAGTTATCACAGATGTGGAAGGTATATATTCCAATTTACATGATTTTACTTTTAAAGAATTTTTATATTGTTGTGTTTTAATTGTAATTAGTATTATATTGAAACAAATGTTTGCAGATGAAGAGACAGGGGGATATGTAAGTTATCAATGTGTACTTCCGATGCACGTGCATGGCTCCGGATATGTTCAAATGCAGATGATCAGCAATAGTAAAGCGGAAAAGCTGGTATTTACTCCCTTAAAATGTTTAAATCTTCGCAATATGTGATTTTTCCGCGAGGCGAATCTCTTTAAATAATTAAAATAATCGAAATGAAAGAATAATTGTGAATAAAATAGCGTATCTCTAATATAATGAAAATACTTTCAGATAGTGCCATGTGTTTCTATAACACAATTGAGTTTCGATATCGAGACTTTTTCTCATCACATAGCAGACTGGATCTGCTCGAGATTCAAGAAAAAGTATTGGCACTGCAGTGACTACGATATCGAAATAATCGACGTGTGCGCGCTTAGCGGTGACATTATATGTTTGCACATAATGAAAATCCAAGCAAGTGAGTTATGTAGCCAAACGCAATGGTAAGCACACACGTCATCCTATAATTCTAGTCGTTAATTCCTTTACACGATCGCACGTTACGTTTTAAAGTCATCGCATAAACGATAGTCTTAATAAATTAATACGATGCATCTAGTTCGCAAGAACGGAAACAATATGAGGTCGGATGTAAATTCACGTGGAACATCGATACGAGCCAATATAGGATAACAGACGTGTTACCCCTGGAGGAGGTAAAGCCGGACTCCTGGAAGCCGACCATCACAAATATACCGAATTTTCGTAGCCAATTATGGAATCCGACTCGTCGTTTGGCTACGCAATTGCGGGAAAAGATCCAACAACCGTACGCGCATACAGTACGTTTCCTTCACAACGAGATGAGCCTAACAGGTCAGTACTCCCGAGAAGTTTATTGAATTTTTTAAAGACAATCGCATATATCAAGTCCGTTGCAGGTGAATCTATAACCAAGCTCACCGATCTGGACAATCTGGTGCAGTTCTACGTAACGCCGGATATGGATTGTTACGTAGAACGTACGGACGCCTTAACGGAGTGAGGAAAAACGCTGGAGTCATCGCACTTAATTGCAAACAATAATTTATTTATTGATACAAACTCTGCCATTTTTGCCAACTCGCCGAATCGCGGCGCATAATGTATAGAAATGTACTCATTGTTAACAGTACTGTTAGCAGCAAAGAGTATCTTCCCTTTCGAGCACAAATAATGGATACACAGAGGAATTTGTAAGCCATATAGGACTCTCGCTACATCGTTCTTTTTTTTTTCCATGATACTAAGCGGAATCGATTCAGTGCGGTGAGACTTGTTCATAACTTAGAAATATAGACTGAAGGTACTAATTAACGATACAACGAAGCTCTCGCAAGCGTTTTGCTCCGATTTGTAAAATTTACCAGTGTTGTATACTATACATTGACGCTATCTACGCTATCATGGTAACTACTGTACTTTGGTAACTAGTAGATATAGGTGACTAAACTGATTGTCAATAAATGTATTGTAATGTGGTTCAAAGTAAGAGAGAAAGAGATGGGAATGGTGATAACTGCCTCGATATACTTTGGTCCCCAAAATCAATTGATGATCTAAACTCCTAAAGAAAGGAAACTTTTTTCTTGTACATGATATATACCGAAACTTGTCCTGCGTACGTGTAGGACCAAATGCGTTATACTTAATTTTTCACATTATCACAAGATTATTGTATCATAAAGGCGAATTCTCCAGATAGAATTTTGATATTAGCATATTATATTGTACATTAAATGCAGCTTTCGTCATCATTAAATGCGTCCGTTTGCAATTCGCAAATACCGCATAATTCTTTTTCGACATTTTAAAACGACGATTCAATGTCAAAAGCAATATCGAAGTTGATGATAGATCGTTTTTTTAGATTGTAATAAACTTTGTGTCATTATTTAATAGACATTTTTTTAAACTGATATATTATTCTCGTATTAACGAATATTTATTCTATATCCTTTTAAATGGCGAAAAGACTAGCGGTTCAAACGGGTATCTTAACGGGCGGCCCTACGTTTACGTCAGATCCGATTCCGTCCAATTTGAGGCCGGTGAGAATCTCCTCCCATGCGTTCATGCATTGCTGATAGTGTCTGATATGTCGGTCTGCCATCGTGATCAACATGTTTTTCAGATCCTGTTGTTTCTCCACATTCCATCGCTGAAAGTCGCTTCGTAGATTCTCGTTTGCGCATTCCACGCGATCCTGTAATATCTCCGCTTGTTTGGCTAATCGTGGGATAGTCTGGCCGAGTCTCTCCAATTTCTCGTCGCGAGATTCCGCTTTCCATAAAGATCCGCCCCAGCCTTGCGCGGGAATCGTGTAGCTCGTATTTCCTACCAACTGTATGAATGCAATAAAATATAATTATAAATTTGTCCTCCTTTTTAGCAATATGAAAATGTAGATAATGTTGTGATTAATCTCCTTATATTTAAAAATCTAAAGTTTTAACATTTATATTATGCAGAATTAGAAGCTCATTAATACATTTGGAGATATTCTTGAACTAATTTAAATCTGAAGAGAATTAAAAAAGTGAAAGATATAAACGAAATTAGTACCTGATCCTTTTCTAATCTTCTTTTCGCTAATACATCGACCGTTATCTCATATTCAATTTGCATCGAATCACGCCGGGACAATGCATTCTTGACTGCTTCAATATATGAAACGTATTCGCGTTCATCATTAGGAACGTTTTCCAGAAGTTTCTGATGAGCCATTGCATTCGCTTCTACCGCTTTAGCGATCGCCAATAAAATGGGCGCAAGTTCCGGTTCTGAGGTTGCCCACAGGGTGAATATGGGATGCAGTTGATGAAGCTCCACTAAATAGTCTGTTGCGTAACAACGTACATGTGAGAAACAGCCGACAGTAACATTCTTATTACGATATATATATATTTATGAGCAATTTTTGTGCGCACCTTGCCTTTCTTTATGTATGCGATGATTGATCTTATCCATAGACGACAACTTTTCACCCAACGCTATACAATAATCCCGAATCTGTTCGAACTCCAAGTGACGCTGTTTCATCGTATAAGTAGTCGCTATATTTTGCAAAGAGTCGGTCACTTTTCCGAGCACATTTCCACGACTTTTACGATGAACAAGAAACTCCTGCAATCAATTTAGCAATTTAAAATCAACACATAATCGCTATAGCAATGCTATACTTACTGAAGGTTTCGTTGTGAGAAAAATATAGAGATTCTTGTCGCAACTGAGAATAGGATGGTTCACCACTCTGTTCAAGAATATATGTAAAAGCTTCATACGCGCTATGATAAATTCCTTGGAATAACGATCCAGTTGGGCCAGCAGCGTATGCTTGCCTGGCATCGGCTGTAACGAAAAATCCAAGATGTTAAATAATCCTTTAATCTCTTCTTTCCATATTCACTTTATTTAAATATGTATCTCATTTATTTTAATTTGCATATTTTGTGCGAAAACTTACCGGTATAATGTGCGTCGGATAGACATCCACTAATTTCTGGCGCAGCCAAATGAAGTCGTTGTACCGCCTACGAACTACATACTCTCCTTCCTCGAACTCCGGCCGTGTGGTCTGTGGCATTATTTGATACGTTTCAAACATACGTCGAATTCCAGAATCGGATAATCATACTTTGGCAACGTAGCCGTACGTACTCTAGTCGTTATGCGGAATGTGATGTACGTCTCCAGAGTCTCCAGATGTTTCTGCGGATTGTCCACTTTTACTTGCAGATCTCGCGAGTCCATCTGGAAGTCCGATATCTCCTGATCCGGCAGAGTAGAGAAGCTGTCGATGGAAGGAGACGCGACCTGTAAGATTGCAGAGATTCCTTCACATTTCATCACTTGACAATCAATCATATGGAACTTTTTGGGGTCAAACTTATGACAAGAAACATGAAGCGACGCTCGAGCACAGTCTGAGTCTGTAGCATACGGTACGTCATAGAAATCAATGTTATTTAATACAATTCTAATTTGATTTCTTCCAGGACGATGCCCGTAGGGCATGGGGACCTGTCGGAGCGGGGCCCAGGTTATGTCAAGCTCGTACCACGGATCCCTCGATGGAGGTGCTGCAGTTGGACAGGTAGTCGACGTCGCGGCTCTCCTGCTTGACGATCCCGCCCACCGCCATGGAGCTGACCTCGAGGATCGCCGAGTCCTCGGCGCTCTTCTCACCTCCTGGGTTCTCCACCTCCGACGTTTCCGACGAGGTCATCATCTTCCTGACAACTGTCGCACAACGCGCCGATAACGCCAACCGCCTTCGCGAGACCACTGCTGATAATCTCGCGCGGGGCGCAGGCGCCGCGCGAGCGACGTATTATCGCACGGGAGTGCACAAAGGGGGTCCTTTCACCTGTTTCATTATTATAGACATTTTTAATGAAATTTTAAATGGATTACTAGTACTATTATTTCATTGTGCTTTTTCATATTATGTCAGCAATGCGAATTTTTTTCATCGCACTAATATTAAATCGCCGACGGTCCCTTGATTTGTGCATTTTTCTGGAAGCACGTAAGATTTTGGACTAAAATTTATGTTAATTTTTAAGACGATTAATTTTAAACAGGTTAATTTTAGACTAATCAATTTTGGGTTAATTGATTTTAGATCTATCGATTTTAAGCCGATTAATTTTAGATTAATTGTGGCAAATTAATTTTAAAGCAATTTATTTTTGGCTAATTAATTTCAAGCTGATTAAATTTAGATCAATTAATTTTATGCTGATTAATTTTAGATTAATCGATTTTAAGCGTTAATTTATAATTAATATTAATTTTAGAGCAATTTATTTTAGACTAATTAATTTCAGGCTTTAGTTAGTTCATTTAATTAGTTCATTTAACTTCAGGTTGATTAATTTTAAACCAATTTTTTAATTGATTTTTTAAATTTTAAATTGATTAATTTCTAGTTCAACTCTCGTTTAATGAGAATTGAACATAGAACTCGTTTTCGCGTGTTTGCCGCGAAAAACTTAGTTTAAAATTAATCAGCCTGAAATTAATTGGTCTAAAACAAATTGCTCTAAAATTAATATTAAGTTAAAAATTAACGCTTAAAATCGATTGATCTAAAATTAAGCCGCGAAAATCGAGTTGAACGAGACCGTATCGTTTTTCCAGCTCCCATAACTTCGAATTCGAGTCGAGTTAATTCAAGGCCCACGATCTAACTCGACACGCTCCTGCGAGTGAGACGGCGCGCGCACGCGACGCGACATCGATCATCGATTCAAAATGCTGCGCCAACTTCGCGTCGGGCGTATGAGGATCCGATTGACCCACATCCCCCTCTACCCCGGTCCATGCGACATGCACGGCAATTTGTTCGCGTCGAGGAAATGAATCCCCGTTTTCGCGGACGAAAAATGAACCGTCCGCCGAAACGAGCGACGTTCTCGACGAGCTGATTCCGTTCTCCGGAAATTCTCCGAGATGAAAACTCGCGACACTGGCGGACGCAAAAATCGATGGCGACTCGCAATTGTTATCGCGCGACGGCGGGATCGTCTGCTCTCTTTTATTTTTTTTTTTTCAGCAGAGAAGGGAGTCTTCTCGCGTTTACGGAGGTTATCGCGCGCAAAGAAGACGGCGTCTTCGGGAATCGCCGACGGATTCTCTTTACGCGGCCGATTCGCAGGGAACGCAGATGGAGATGAGGAGCGGCGTGGCCAACACCAACTATGAGATCTCTCTGTCCTTCCGCTGCAAGAAGTCCGAGTTCGCCGCGATAGCGAACAAGCGCCGGTCGGACATGAGGTGCTACATCGTTAGGAACCGGCCGCTGTTGTGTAAGCGAGTTGTGTACTCTTTCTTTTTTTTCTTTCTTAAATATTGACAGACTTCGGCGCGTGTCTCGCAATCCGTGTTCCGCTTCCGCAATGGTTTCGTTTCTTTGTCGCACGACACAGGCGATGGGGATGCCCGACCCACTCGTTGAAGTCGCCAATCGCCTCCACGCTTTCCCGATTGTTTGTCAATTCTCGTTGATTTGGGCTTGTTTCTACTTTTATGATGAATTAACTTTAATTTCAGTTTATCCCATTCTTCTCTTTTTCTAGTTCTGAGAATTCATTAAGTTAAACTGAAATTGAAGATAATTTGTATTGATTAATATGTAATTAATGATAATTTGTATTGATAGAAAATAGAAATGGATAATGTCCATAACGGATTCTATTGCAGATTCATTTTAATTTTATCTTATCTTTTCTCTTTTTCTAATTCTAAAAGTTAGAAAAGAAAGTAAAATTAAACTGATATTAAAGTTAATTAATTTTTTTATCATAATAAATTCGCAGTTCTGTTTTGATAAGAGCCGTGCTTAATTGCACTTTCGTCCAAAAAAAAAGATTAGTTTTATAAACATGATTATTTGATCAATCGTTTGATTAGCTTCCGTATGTTTTGTTTAATGAAATAGTATTCGTTGCTTGATAAATTAATCCTAAATTAATGTCCATTTCTATGTAGAGTAACTATAACTCACTTTCATATTTTTTTCTAATTTTAAGAAACCGAAAAAGATAAAAAATTTATTTCACATTAGTAGAAATGAACATGAAACATTGATGATTAAATCAATCAGCAGAATTCAAAATTTTAACGTATACAATATATTAACTCTAATTCAATCTTTTTTTATATATATATAAATATATATATAAATTATATA
>VBVR01005468.1:0-11991 GCA_011638315.1 Tetramorium parvispinum
GTATATATATATTACATATTTTTGTTACAAAAATTACTAATATACATTTACGTATCAAATTTACGAATAAAATCTTTAGATTGCATTTATATAAATTTTAATTTTTAATTATTATATACATATTTATGTTATATTATATTTATGACTTCTCTAATGTCATTTATTATGATTGTTATACTTTTATATCAGGTGTATAGCAAGTATTATTCATAATTACTATCAGTGACATAATTATTATGTCACTGATATAATTATTCTACAACATTGAAACGAGGTTCAAGTTTTATTTCAAATTTTGCACGGTCAAGTTTCTCGGTCAAAAAAGTGAGTTTTTTCCCGTGAAAAAAAATACTCACGGAGAGCGGTGTATTATTCGTTGTCGTCAGTGAGCCGGCATTTAAATGAGCTCTCGTTTCTGGTCTTACGTAATTTGCTGAACGCTTGCTTGTGGAGAGCAAGCGACACGACCGCTCGGTTGCTTATTCAGCGACGCTGTGACCCGTATTCCTCAGTACGATATACTTTGGTTTCTTTTCGTCTGTTTCCTTTACGAGGAATTTATCATCGCGTAATTAATATTACGCGTAATTAATATTACGCGTATGTACCAAAAATATCATAACACCCAACTGTATAGTATATGTATAATTTAATTCTATCGATATTTGAAGAAAATGAAGTCCTTATTTAGTCTTTACAATACATTGTTTAATTAATTTTACTAATTTTTTGTAATTTATTATTTTCCGTTAAGTTTATCTAAATGCTAGAAATAAGTAAAGCTAGCCATCACAAAAAAACGCTATGAATAATTTTACTTAATGCTTTATTTAACACTGAGTATAATTTGACTTTTTAATATGTGTATATTTAATGCCATAATCGTATCTAATCGTGAAAATAAATAATTGTCATTATAAATATAAAATATAAGAAATCCTGTATAAAGATTATAAAATATTAAATTAAAAAATTTATTGAAAAATATGTAAATTGCAGATTATAGATCAGAAAAAGAATATTAAATCATAACTTCTTGTTACAATTTTTTCGATATTTCCTCTTGATTCGAAATTATTATAATAGTTAAATTGTTATAAATTTTCATAAAATAATGCGTCATGTGCCGTTCTTGGTGAAACGCTAGCAACCAAATTATAGTGTAATAATCGACATTTATGGTACAACAAAGAATTGGGGGGAGAAGAGACCTACGCTGGGCTCAAGGAAAACATGACACCATAAATCACTTATTGTGTAAAGCGAGACCGCCATTTGGACGCTTCTAGTATACGATTCATTTATATGACGGTCTTACTCCCCCTCCTTCTATCTATTTATCCGTTTAATGTAGCATCATTTGTTCATTCTTCCAATTTTTTTTCTCTCATCTATCTTACAAAATAAAAAGCTACATATTACATAATTTACCATTTTATTAATATTTATTATATAATAAAATTAATTTTTACTTGTTAATATATAATTTAAGAAATATACATAGAAATTATGTGTAAAAATGTCAAATATAAAAATGTTAAATAATAAAATCTAGTTCCATAATCACAGAATAAAATTTACTTAAAATTATAATTATAGTCTTATCTGACTAGATGATCTTCAATTAAAAAAATTAGCATATGTAATGAAAATGTTTTCGATAACTTTCCGTAAACTCGCTCTTTACGGACACTCGTGTGTATAAGAGCACACAGCATACAATTACGAGATTATACTTTTACTATATTCATACATTTTAAATCTATTCACCTGTTTAGTTAACTTATTTTTTTCTTTATTCTTAAGCGGCTTCTACACGGCCAATATTATTGTATAATATTGGCCGTGTTAATATTTGACATTACACAACATTATTGAGCGTATAAGAGTTATATTCAATGGGTTTGATTGGATTTGTGCAATATATTGTGTCAATCAAAAGTTTGTCGAAACATATTATGCAACGCGTGAAATATTCGTATGTCTGTACTCTATTGCGCCCTTAGACGATCAATACTGTGTAATATCAAATATTGCACAATAATATTGACCATGTAGAAGGCATGTCAATAATATTGTATAATATAATTATACAATAATATTGACCATGTAGAGATCCCTTTAAAATTATTAAAGTTATTTTATATAACATTTAAATCTTTTGTTTATTGCATATTTTCTCTTTATTTTTTTATATTAAAAAATTTTTAAGATATTTATAAAATTTTATAACAAACCATATTTGATGATTATAAGTATACATGATTACTTTTTGAGTTATTCATTTTTTTTAATACCACAATCATTTAACAGTAATTGGACAGGTATACAATTTAAGTCACCGATTCCAAACGACTTTTTATAGAGGACAGGGTAAACTTTCAGTAATTCAGTTTGCCTTCGTTTTCCGAAAGGTGGCGATCGAATGAGAACCAATGATCTTTTGTTAGATTTGTACTCTAATTTTCGACTTTCGGAACAGCACACATATTTTTCTGCCACAATTACCATATGTATATACTTTTATAATATGATTATTATATTATAAAAATTTCGGAATGCTCATTTAGAAACTATATAAATAGGACAAATACATTGCGTAAATGTTCCTGATATGCAAGAAAAGTGACTCAAGAGATGGTAAATTGTTAGTATTTCTTAATCAGTGGGATGGTAGAGAACACGGGCAACATGGGTATGATGGAGTATACGAGGGATTCACTGAACATATACCTATATATGCATGCGCGGACGAGTGATGATACAGTGAAGAACACGGAGAACATAAATACGGACACGACGAAGACATGGGAGACACAAATACACATAAAGGAAAAATATGAGAATATAAAGCATATAGAGATCATGGAGATTAGAGGAAAGAAGGCATGGATAAAATATTTAAAATATTCAAATTAAATATGGCGCGGAATTTTTTTGTGCATACGTATGTAACTTGCAAAAATAATTTTCATTTTTATTTCATTTTTTATTTATATATTTTTCGTATCGATATTTTATTGCTTAATACACATCCTAATATGCTAAATTAGTTCAGTTTTACTTATATCTTTGCGTATAATTCTTTGCAATATCTTGAAAAAACTTATTAGATCTTTGGTTAATGTAAGAGAAATTGTACCTTGGATACAGATGTACTTTGGATTATTTCATTTAATTTAGGCATCGGTAATATGTGATGACAATTAAATAAAGTAGTTATACTGTTGTGCATTTGTTAACGCTGTTTTGGTTAGAATATGTATCACTTGTGAGATAAGAAAAATTTTGTATTTTTAGAGTTCTAAAGTAAATTTTCTAAATATGGAGATTTTTTATTCTTTTTGTTCTTATATTTAAATTACAAATTATTGAGATTGATCCTTCAGGTTCTATTTTCATTGAAAATCTTTTAATTATAATTTAATTCTTGGATTACCATTTCTTAATAAAAAAAAACCATATTCTGTTGGAACATTTAAATATGTATTAAATAGTCAAATACTCCGATTTGCCTTTACTTATTAAACTATTTGTAATTTACTTTAATCACAGTGTTTACGTAAGTATGAATGTATTATTTTAGAATATGTAGCACCTATTAATTTAACACTATTAATTAGTTTTAACAGTGTTAAATTAATTGTAACAAAAAATGAACAATTTGAGAAATTAATTCAACTTGATGTTTCAAAGTACGAAGGAAGATATTCCAAGAAGTATACAGAGATGCTGTACCTTGATTTTTAATTTATTTTAAATTATATTTTCTCTTTTTATTTAAATAAATTTAATGAAGAAAATTGCATACATTTACACGAATAGGTACTTGTAAATCCTACATTTTTCAAATTTTTTATGCAAATTTCAGCTGTGAAAAATAAAAACCGAAAAGCATTCCGAGATACAGCAATCTCCTCTATATCTTGATCCCTTGATCAATTAATTCAAATATCTTTCGCTATTTCCAAACGAAAAATAAAATTCAACACCCCATATTATTGTTGAATCTTTAAAAAAAAAAAAAAAAAAAAAGATAAGGAAATCGCATAATCTCTTTCGGCACACATTGGTTATATCTCTCGTTTCTCTCTGCCACTCGTTCTTATTCTCCTCCTACTCTCTTCCTCATTCGCTCTCCTTTTCTCTCTCTCTTCGACGCATAAATACGCATTGCATCTGAACACAGAGAAGTCGTCGCGTGAAAATTATCATTAGCGAAGGTCAATGCGCGCAAGGGATATACGTGCGCAAAGCGCAACCATTGGAAACGAGAATGAATGCAAGCGTGCGTGATCAGCCGAGAGAGTAGATGCAGGTACGCTTCCCTTTACCTTGCACTTCGTATACTCTTCTGCGAAATATTTTTTCACTCCTCTCTTTTGAATCGAGTATATTCCAACTTTGACGTAAACGAAATAGATATAAACACGATAACGTTAATGTTTCCCAATGTAAGATATTTACATCTGTCTGAATTTAGGCATTTGTGCATCATGTAACTCTAAAATAACAATTCAAAACATCCTTCGAAATATTTGACATTACATTGTCTATTACCTCTTTTTTAATTACTGCACTCCAGTTCCATCATGCGTGTCAAATAACATAAAAACGACAGATACAGTCCTTCGAGTCGAGATGCACGAATATTTAGATATTTCGACATGACCGCAGTCGCTCGTTCGCACGCACGCATGCACGCGAAGGCGAAGCACAGTGGAACGAAGACAAGCGCAGTTAGTACTGGAGGAGGAGGAGGAGGAGGAGGGGGAGCAATAATCGGGCCAGTTCGGATGAGCATGCGAACAAAAAGAAAGGCATACGCTCGATCTCTCTTGAGGTGCTTCTTCCTCTTGGTATTAATATATGTATATGTATATATAATGTAATGTGCGCGCGCGCGCACACGCGCACAGGAAGAAGTTCACACAGAGACACAAATACAGAAAGAAAGAGACTGGGAGAAAAAGAGAGAGAGGAAAAAGGGCGAGAGAGGCGCGATGTATTTATAATTATATAGAGCATATTAATATAGAAAATATAAATATATTTTACATTATATAATTATAAATATATGAGGGAGCATCTCGTTTGGCCACGTTGCAATTGAGCCATCGATGCTTAGACTTTTTCCGTTGAACCCACCAATTAGAAAATTTTATATTAAATTAGCCAATTAGTGACGTGAACGAATTGGCCGCCACAATATATAATATAATGTGTAATGAAAATATATTAATATATTACATTACTAAACGCCTAAACCCCATTCCATCGTCAATAAATTAATAATTAAATTAAACCGTTATATGACTAAATCGATTAATAAAAATAGAAAGCCTTAGGCGGTCATGCTGAAATTCTTTTGCATAATAATTTCTTCGAGTGCATTTTTCGCTGAGCCGACTACGTACCCATTCCATCATATTATTAGACTACTTGTACGTGTAGTAAACATTATGACGTAAGGATACATTCCATACATTGTATAATCTTGTCATCTTTAAATGTGGAAGGCATTACAAGGAGAAAGATAAACTCCGAACGCGGTCAACTTCATATGTAAAGGCATTCTCGACGCCGCGCCGTGTGTATACATATATTCTATCTCAATTTAAATAAATCCCTAGTCCTTTATGTTCCCTCCATGTTTTCTGGTTTGGCGGTGGAGCAGTTATATTGTAGTGGGTTTTAATTTTCTGTCAATCTATACATAAATTCTGTACCTATTAAATTGTCGTGCACTCAATAAAGCTACTACTATTATTATTATTATATTTATATTGCTATATAACAGTGATATATATATATATATCATATATACAGGATGATTCGTATAAAGTGACCAATTTAATTATTAGCGAAATTTAAAGACATTATATGAAAAAAATAGTTTGTACCGACATGTTCAGTACAAAGGGGGACATTATAACGATGTATATATTTATATAATCGGTTATAGAGAAAACTACTATAGTAATCTTCACTTGTGTCCACTCTTGACGAAATCCCAACTTGCTTTCTACTCGAGAGCAAAGATTTCAATTATCGTTTTGTGCCTCGGTACATAATAGTATAATTTCGTTATACAAGGGAAAGAGAGAGAGAGAGAGAGAAGGTAAATCTACTTCGTAATTAACCCAAGTAGACAACACAACACAAGATCGGAGAGAAAGAATATTATACTCGTGGCGAGCCGGTGAGAAGCGGTGCGAGGAGAGTGGAGCACGCGCGCATCTCCCGATGCGGCACAAAGAAAGTGCACGCACGAGGTGGAGAAGCGCGAAATTCTCAACCGCACGCTCGCACGCACGCACGCACGCACGCACGCACGCATGCACGCACGCATGCAACGCCGACGCCACCGCCGTGTTTCCTGAAGGTTCGGTGTGTGTGTGTGTGTGTGTGTGTGTGTGTGAGAGTGTGTGTGTGTGAGAGTGTGTGTGTGTGGTGTGTGTGTGTGTGTTTTGTGTGTGTGTGTGTGTGTGGTGTGTATGTGTGTGCGTGCGTGTGCGTGTGTGTGAGGCGCGCCAACTGTCTTGGCTGGCGACGCGCGCGCATGCAGGAAGAAGCCATGATTGCGCGTACACTGCACTAACCTGTCGGAGGCGACTCGCTCTCTCCCTCGCGTATCCCGCACGGCGTCCCAACGGCGCCCTGAAGTTGGCCGACGGTCAGTCGAGTATTTTCACTGCGCACGCGGGGCCACACTGCGTTCACCAAACTATTCAACACTGTTGCTCCGGTCTCTTTCTACCTTCCCAATCTCCGTCTCTCTCTCTCTCTCTCTCTCTTTCTCCCCTCACTTCACCTTGCTCCTTGCCGCCGCCGTCTCTCTTTCTTCCTTTTCCCCCGCGCTCGTGCGCTATTTCCTCGCTTCCCCGCCGTTTACCTTCCTTCCTTCACGCTGGTCTTCCGGCGTCCCCCTTAAAAACCGTACTCTCAGCCCGTCGTCGTGAATTCTCACACAAATGCGCGCGGCGGCGACGGCGTCCGTCTACCGGGTGACCGCCGCGGGTCGGCACGGTGCACCAAGTCACGCGAATATACCTGACGACCACCGCGCACCGCTGCGGTCCTCGTGCACCCCGTTAATTATGGATCGCACACGATTCGCGGCGTACACGGCGGGACTTTTCGCGCTTCGCGTTCCACTACTCGCGGCTCGATTCGCCAATAACGCACACAGATTCTCTGCTACCTACGCTCCGGACTGCTGTCCCTTGCTGGAGGAAAATGGCGGCCCCCGGCCGCCCGAATAACTCGCGCGCGCCACCCGATGCCCGTCGTCACCGGCCGAGCGCGCCCGAGCACGCCCGAGTGCGTCCGAATGCCATTGGCCGAACAATGCGACGCGTTCGATTCGCTGAATGATTCACACATAGAAACTACACATGCCGAATAGCGGCACCTTCGCCTCGCGTCATCGCGCCCGCGCCCGCGCCAATCGCCTCACGACCAATGAACTTTTTCGAGAGATAAATTTTTCAAACCGCTTCCACCGCATCTCCACTTCAACCTTCTTTATCACCGAAATTCTATTTGCAATTTCTCGAATTTTATAATCTTGATATAACATGCAAAATAAACGGAATACAGAGTACATAAACGTAAAATTAACATTTTTTTTAAATTCATATTAGGCTATCAAAAGTTTTCTTTAAAAAATAACATGAAAACTGGCAATTGTTAACCAAATGTTACTTTTTCAAGGATCGCTTAATAGAATCTGTATATTTAATCTTTTATTTCTTCACTTCGTTGACTATTTACATTTTAAAACATTACAGCTTAGTGTTTTACTTGCTATGAAGAGATAATTAAAAGAATGAGAAAAATTGAATTTATAATCAACCTATCATTTTATCTTTGATATTTTTGATAAAATTTACAGTTTTCCATGATGCTGCTAGTAATGATTGATTTACATTGTATTGTTGTAATATGATGTTTATTCATTTATAACGTTTCGACCATTCTGAACGTTCGAAAACAATATTTTGCATGAAGTGAATTGATGTCTGGCGACAATCTTCCCTCATCATGCTATTTCTATTTCATCTAATTTTGTCGCAACTCTTTATGCTTTTGCAGCGAGAGTTTCAAGATCCTTGATGCATTGCAGAAGAGTCGCTTTCTCCTGTTCGGGAGTGATAGACTTTAGTACTCCATTTACAATCCATTGCACCATGTGCTTCTGTGCGATTCGGCGTTCGAGATTTTGTATCTGCACCTGATAGTCAAGGCGTTTCTTCACCTGTAAAAAATAAACAAATAAAAATTCCTAAATATATAATTTTTCATCTATATAAAAAAATTTTGTATAAAAATAATGCTACAACATATTGAGTAACATTAAGAGATATTTTATAACTATACTGTTCAATACAGTTAGATCTTTAAAAAAACTTTTGTATTTTTTAGCAGCAAAACAAGTGAAAGCTATTGATCTGAAATTTTCATTCAAATTCACTGAATTTATTTAATCCATTTTTTATTTTTAGATATGATAATTTTGTAGATTGTATTATACTTAATAATGATTTTCTTAACCTAGCGATTAACATTCGCTAAGGAAATAGAAAATGTACATAAATTCACACAATAGGCACAAAGATCCAGCCCGATCGTTTCGACTTTTCTCTTATTTATTTATATGTTTGCATATCACTATTGCCTTTGATTTAACATATAATTAATCACAAGTAAATTTATGTTATTCATTAATAACTATTGATATTCAATAATATTCATTGATCTTTTTAATTATTTTATATTCAATTAATAAAACACTAATTATACCTCTTGATACACCTGTATCATGCGTTCTCTATAAGTTCCTTCCAATTGCATCTTAACGTTTTCCTTCTTAATGTCCATTATCATTTTTTGTCCATCCAAGCTCCCCTGCACTTTCTTTTCATGAGAAATATTATCTTCAAATGAAGCTATTTCATCTTTCCTAGTCTGCTCAGCATCACTTTCATACTTATCTATTCCTTTATCTGCCCACGCAGCAATTTTTGGGCCAAATAATTTTACAGATGCAACACATATTATGAACAAAGATATTCCATTGTAAAATTCGTGCTCCAGGACGTAAATTTCTTTGGAAACTAGATAAGTGCTCACAGTTATAGCAAATATGTATGGCCCTAAAAATAAAATGATAATTAATGATAATAAAAAGATGCCATCATTTTTATATATTACAGAACAATCTGCATATATACAAGGTGATTTTCTTAAAACAAGTTAAAAGTGTAAACTAGATTTCTTAAATTTCCTTTTGTATGAAATAACAATTCAAAGAATTAGAAACTTGATATATTTATCTTCTGTAAGTTTACATTATTTTCAAGAATTGTATGCGTATATTACAATATTTATCAGTACTTTTACATACAGATAGAAAATTAATAATAATTTGCATAAACGAAAAGTTTTATGTAAAACATCAAGAGTTTATCTTTACTTTTCAAAAATAGAATCTTAAATTATTTTGCCTATTTTGATAAACAATATTATAGAATATTTAATTCTTAGCAAAAATTCATACAAACTTATTCAATAAGTTATAAAAAAACATTACTTTTTTAAATGTTGAAAGTAGAGCTTGTCAAATATAAAGCTTCACACCAAATATTCTATTTCGTATTTTTCATATAATTTATGTAAGAAATTATTTTATATATGAATTTATCGAAGAGTTTTTCAATTATAAAAGTTCTATAACAGAAAAATTAATGTGCAAATTATTCTACATGAAGTATTCAATTATTATTCATTAGCAATTACTTACCCGACGCGCCAGTTTTTGGATAGAAAGCTTGGAACCACTCCTCAGGTATAAATCCATGTCTAACTGGAGATGGCTCAATCAAACGTTTGGGACGAGGTGGTTCCGTTGCTACTGACGATGCACACTGTGCTCCACGCACAGCAGTGGACAGCAATTGAGCTACGATGGAAAACGAATATTATCCTAAGGTATTTAGATTTTAAATAAATTATATTACACTTTTCATTGACACTTGCAATAAAATAGATAATCAATTTTTATTATTAAGTGTATATAAAAAAAAGGAAGTAAAAGAAATTGCATAAACAGCAGAAACATGTAAAAAGAGCAGAGTTTGATTTTCAGAAATATGTCAGTGTAGCACATAAGTCATTAAGATTGCCATAAAAAAGATTAGTTTTATCTTTAAAGAATCGTAAACTTAAATATTACACAACGATGTATGTAATATATAAATAAAATTGATGGGGTATATAAATTTAGAAAATATTGAAAGAAATTATGAACAAGTCCGTGTCATTACATAATACAAAAGGTAAACTTTATATATATTATAACAAAATTGTCTATCCGTCGGGGGTACTTATCGTACAACGTAATATGCAAAATACAGTGAGGAGCATCGTAATTGATTTACCATTGCGGAGAGCCAATCTTGACAGCATTTTATACCAAATATGTTTATCACTTGCTGTCGATACCAGCAATGGCGAACATCATGTCCGAAAGAACTAATGGCGGATTCAGACTGCACGACAGATAGATACACAGATGTGTAAAGGTCGTTTTACATTAGTCGCAAGCAGCCAATCGCGACTTGCAGCAGCCGTACTGGAGCTTGACGCTCATTGGTTGCCGCAAATCTAGACTTTTATTTTATTTATAGCGTTTTCGACTGAGCCGGGTTAACCCAACTCGGGTTAGTTTTCTTTTAGAACTGACCAATCACGGTTATTCCATTCTTTAGAAGAATAGCCGTGATTAGTCAGTTCTAAAAGAAAAATAACACGAGTTGGGTTAACCCGGCTCAGTCGAAAACGCTATTAGGAAAACTATAAGGCCGGCTTCACACCTTAGCAGAAAAACAGAATGCAGAAAAGCAGAATCTAATCAGAACTCTCATTTATAGTAAGCTGTATGTAATAGTATATACCAATACATATTGCCTACTATGAGTGAGAGTTCTAATTTGCTTCTGCTTTTCTGTTTTTTGCTTTTCTGTTAAGGTGTGAAGCCGGTCTTAAGCCAGATTTATAAAAGCTGTAAATTGTTAAATTGGGCCGAAACCGTAAAGTTTCGACCAATCACGTCATTCGGTTCCGTTGTGCTTTACCACACATTGGTCGAAATTTTATAATTTTTGTCTAAATTAATAGTTTACGGCTTCTATAAATCAGACTTTACTGTTACGATTACGGATAGCCAAATCGAGCAACGCGATTGGTCGAAACCTTACGTTCTTCTACGGAAAGTGTGTGTGGCTAGCTTAACGGGCGGGTCCGCCTGATAAAAAGCGCATGAAATGCAGTAGAGGGGATCTCTAGTATCTCTATTATCTCTCGAATAGAATGCTCGTATCTATATTTAAATTTCACGAACGAACAGTAGAAAAATCGTGTCGAAAATTGGTGAACGACCGCTCGATGTTCTCCAAAAGAAAGATTACTTCGTTTCCTTTTTTTAACTTCTTGTGCGGAAGATATTTTTCCTAATTTGAGTTTGAAACACTCAATTTTAATTTTCTGATTATCAGATTAAAGTGTTGCGTGTCGTAGCTATTTATATCACGTAAGTGCGCTATCTCATCAATTGCAAGTTGTTATCATATGCGTATACGTTCACGCCTAGCTTTGTTTGCGATCCAATAAACGTAATTATTAATATACCATTAATATATTTATTAAATATATATTTCTGTACGTATATGTATACAGGGTGTCCGATAATTATTGACACTACGCTCGTGTGCAGGTAGAGTGGACTAAACTGAATCGAAAAGTCTTTTACCATTTTGCAATTTTCGCAATAGTTAACGAGTTATTAATTATTGAAAATCACCATCAAATTAATAACTTGTTAACTATTGCGAAAATTGCAAAATGGTAGAGGACTTTTTGACTCAGTTTAGTCCACTCTATCTGCACACGAGCGTTGTGTCAATAATTATCGGACACTCTGTATATAGT
>VBVR01005469.1:0-12025 GCA_011638315.1 Tetramorium parvispinum
AGCAGTGGCGACCTATGGAATAGTTAAAAATGGACTCAAATTGAGTATAATTTGACACTGCGAGTTTAACAATGTTGATTTGAACAGCGTCGTATTTCCAGCATATTAGAAAATCCACTTGAGTTATACATATATTTGTGGTGGAATAGAGACTTGAGCGAACGAAATGGAGCATCGACAAGATCTTGGACAAACGGGGGTCCAATATTCCATTTGCAAATGTAGAGCGCGAAGGAATTATCTCTCAGGTCATGCTGCATAAGATGCTGCGTGACGGTGAGCGCGGGACAGATAGTGGAAAAGGAGGTGAAGAAGATGCAGGCAGAGGGCGGGAAAGCGAGAGCGGATGGAAATATCCAGCGGGATATTCTCCTCTCCACGGGCTCTATAGTTCTCCATTTTCTCTGTCCGACTATCGTTTCTGCGCGGGCTGCTTCTTATCCCGTCTTACTTGCGATTGTCTATAACTCGATGGTTTCTTGCGCCGCGCGACGCCCGCAGTAAATAGCTTCCTCCTCCCTCGCGCGCTTCTCGCGAACATTCCCTCCTTTGTGAACGCCCGCGACGGGAAGTGCGAGGTTCGTCGTCCTCGAAACCGCCAGCCATTCGGCTGTGTTTGGCTGTGCATTTTGAAACTTTCAAGACGGATGCAGGTAAACGGACCAAGTTTCGAGTTTACTCGGATGGGCGACGTTGGCGCGTCACTTTACTAATTGCGTTCAGGATTTACGGGACCCGGGGGCGCGAGAGGACTTCGTTTTAGGATCGTGCCGATGCATTATCGCTTTTGTCGAATCTCTTCTTTCTGTGGGAAAGAGACGCCGCGGCACGATAAGAATGCTTAATATGAGAGCGCAGCCGTCGCGAATGTAACATAGCAAGACGCATAGCTGCGTTATTGCCTCGATTTTTTAAAAATATTAACATTTGATGTTTCTTACCAGCGAGAAAATAATTCGCATCAAGAAGTTTTGAGAAAATGCTTGACATTCATCGTACATGTATAGGCCGAGCCTCATTACTTTAGGGTTAAGCCGCGAAATATACCATAGGCCTTTTCGCATGAATGAAAGATGGAACTCATTGTTCACCGCCGCGTCTCGGGGTTTCCGGACGCCGCGCTTTTCACGAGTGGAACACGAAGAGGAAAATCACGGACGGCTGGCGCTGAAAGTTAGTCACGGTTTGCGATCTTAATTTCTTGCCCGTTCTTGCTCACCGTGGGGTGGTCTTCTTTCTTTTTTTTCCCCCCTTTCATTTTTGACCCGTGGAAACGCCGTCTGCAAGGAACATGAATGCGAGGTGGAAACATTCCGACCTGATGTCGGTTGTCGGTCTCGCCGGGGTGAACCCCCGCGTAAATTTTCGCCCGACTTGAGAGACCGTGGCGAGGTGAAAATTGTTCAGAATCAATGACCTCAAGCTCGAGGGGACGACGCAGGGTATTTTCCCAGACTCGGCCGGCGCCCGGCAACATCGAATAACGGAGCAACATCTACGCGCTACTGATACTCAACTCGGGGTAACGCACGGGATATTCTGCAAAATTCCGGAAATGCTCGGAAAGCGAGTAACATTTGAAAGCAACGATCTGTAAATCGCTGCCGTTGCCGAATGCGTTTCACCGAGCTTTCGACGCAATCAAAAGTGTAAAGATGGGTGATTTCGAGCAACCAGGAATGCCTATGGTCTTTTGTCTATATTTTTATTATCTTTAATATCAATTATGCAAATATATGTATTTAATTTTTTGTTTTTTTTTTCATAACAAATGTAAAATATAAAATTAGGCGACTACAAAAATTAAATTTCTGGTATACAGTGATTTCTATCTTTTTTACATCGCCAACTCCGATTAATTTCTCTTTGCTCTTTTTTTGTACCACCAAATTGTTACGAATAATTTGAAATTTAACGAGATAATATGACGGGATTTACAAGCTCTGAGAAGCTAAGGGATGCTAAGGAGGTTCTAAAACCAAAACTATTGGTGAAGCAACCATTGGTGACCCTTCCCTATTTTTCTCTACCGAGCGCCATGGCAAAGTCTCACGCAATTTCCAAATTCCATTTGTACAGGCGGGGAAAAAGAGACGGCCGGGAAAGAATTGACGCTGCTAAAAATTTCAGCTCTTGGTCGCGACCTTAATTTCTACTCCCTCGTGACTCCTGACTTCCGCTGCTCGTTTTTGACCCGCGAAAATGGCCGACCTGCTAGCGCGTGTCGTGGGTGGGTATGGTCGACATGAATAAATAAAAGAGTTACGCCGCCGAGGGAAAGAGAATGAGAGATAGATAGATTTCTCTATAGGAACAGAAATAGAGATAGAGATAGTGATAGAAATAGAAATAAAAAGAAACAAGAGAAAGAACTTGCGGGGAAAAATAGACGAAAGGCAGGTCGAAGTGTCGGGAACTCGCGTGGCGGTTCGTTCGGTTACACCGCCGAAACTTATCTAATCAATCAGCCGACTGATCAACCTTTCATTGATCGCTGTAATCCATCACATGTAGCGCCGATACAAACCAGCCGCGCCCCTCCCCGTCCGCTCTCGCACATCCGCCCGCCAACTCTCACTCTCTCGATTTTCCCCTCTGAGTTATAACGCTAATTATTTTTCGCCCGAGCGATCCATCTCGGCGAGCACCTCAGGCCGCCGCGATACGCTGACAAATCTTCGGGAAATCATTAAAAGTTTTTAACCAGTAGCGGACAGACGGTATCGCGCTTCCCATCGTAGGAAGAGTCCCGTATTCTGGCGCGTCTCCGATGTAAAAAAAAATTTCTCGGCAAAATCTTTCACGAGGATCTTACGAGTTACATAAATCTTCAATTCGCATTATCGCATTAGCGTGGTAGTCTACTGCACCGTCGGATTAATAGGAGTATCAAGTGCGTGTTAATAATGAATGCGACTTGCTGCTATAACTTTCCGGACGCCTCCACGTATTCCTCCGAGGACCGCATTTGCATGAGCCGGTAATCATTAATAGATCGTCGCTACGTAGCGTGGTGTAACGCAAGATGCAAATTAATGAATGAAGGAGAGCCGAACGACTATAGACCGCGTCTGATTTGATATTCAAGCGCGGAATATGCATGCAGTAGCGTAGATGCACGCGCGTCTCTGCGTACTCAACGGCGTAGTCTGCGTAATCCACGTAATGCAGTTTGGAATCTAATCAGGGTTTATTGCAGGAATGTCGTTCGCTGTTTCTTTGATGAAACTTTCGTCAGGTATGCGCCGTGGTACTCTACATAATTAGAATGTAATTCGGCCGCTCTCAGCGACTGTATACGTGAGCGAATTATCGCAAATTAGGTCTCCGCGCGGTGTAAGTAACGCCGTTGTCAACTTACACGCGGACGTTTTTCTTTTTTCCAGTGCGCTGCCGAAACAGTCCTATATAATTGCACAGTGCGCGCTCTCTACTTCCATCTCATAATTAACGCACTAATTTAAAGTCATTAAAATGATCCGGGTAGCGTGACATGTCTTTGCAACGTAGTTTGCACGTGATATCGTGTAATTTGTAATTAAATTTGACGGCACGTGATGTAGTTCAATTGTGTAGAAGGTTCGAAATTAATGGCTGATTCGATGCTATCAGCGAGACATACTCTGACAAAAACTTAATAATTCATTGCTAATTCTTTACAATTCCCATGATGTATTATTATTTGATTTTATCTCAATTTTAATACGATATTACGGAATAATATAACGACGAATAATATAATAACGAAATTTTTGTTAAATTAAACTTGAATTAAATATTTCTTAGAAAATTCAACCTCTTTTCAATTATTCATACGTTCACATATTTTATAAACTTCATTTTATTGCAGTCTCTTACAATTTAGATTCGTCGTATTAAAAGTTAAAATTTCGAGCATATAGTGACTGTTGGCCGAATGCCCAGTTTTACACAAATTTGCACTATAAAGCGTTCTGATCCAATATCGTATTATGTTTCATACATAAAGAACGAGTGAATCTTCGTGATTAAATCTGTCTCTTTTTTTTGTGTGTCAATTCTAGTTAAAAGTTCTCTCTCCGCTTGGCTTGAAAGTAGGGCAGCCCGTTGAAATGCATACGCATACGTGAAGTCGTCGGGGATAGGAGAATCGCGCGACTCATTTAACACAATCGAGTAAGAGCCTCGGAATAGAACCTTTGAAATTAAACGGGGAAGAGATAACTAATCGAAACGATAATTAACTAAGAGAGAGAGCGACTCTATAGAAACACACATATTAATATCAAGAGATATGGCAGTGTCTCTTGCGCGAAATGTACGCGCGCCGGAGACACATATTTTTTACGCGATAATTAACTAAGCTAATTAATTGTGAGAGGAAGAGAGACTCTATAGAAGCGTGTATTAAAATAATCGTATATTGTCGTATATCGTATATGAATCATAACGAGGGTTAAGAGCATCGCGTGCGGCTTCTCGCCGAAGAATTCGCGCGGCTTCAAAGCCGAGTGTCCTTAACTGCATTTAATTTACCTCACCGTAGCGTGTTTCGCAAACTCATTGGCGTGTTGGCGCCTCAACGCGCTCGCGAGAGACCAAAGGGATTCTTGAAGAAAGTACTCTTACATAAGGCAATATACGCAGTATTTAGCCGTTTGACTCGGCGCGGCGTCTCGTTCTGTCTGTCCCTTTGTGTCGCCGTGACAAACGAGGCGATTAAAACGTAGATTGACGTCGGGCGCTCACCCAAGTATTTAATACCGAGGTCACTACGACCCGATTGAATATAAAGGTCACATCGAGTGTACGAGCTTGTCGTCGCTACCTCAAAGTCTGCGTTTTAATCAGTTCTATCGCCGACGGTAAGAATTAATCAAATTATTCGTAGCCTCTTCGACGTAAATAGTCTCGTTCGTGAGATTAAAGATTTAGCGATGGCGCCGCTATGGCCGACCGACTATTCATAAAAGCAGAAACAAGAAACGCCATAACGAAGTTATACTCCCATCCGGATAAGATGAGTCTTATTTTATCTTTTTCCTTTTTATCCTTGTAACAAGCATTATCATGATTCCAATATATATGGTGATTTTATGGTATTTATTATCATATCTTGTAATTATTTAATACGCAAAGACGTAAAAAATTCTTGATATTAGAAAAATCTGTTGTGTAGAAAAAATTTCTACTCGTAAAAAAAACGCTGATTTATCTTATCGAAAGTAGAACGTTAATGGAAATCGATCGTATACAATCATATATTGATGAGACACTGCTGGATGATTTTTTTCTATTTAAAAAAGTCTTTTTAGCTTGAATTATTTAGTTAACAAATAGCAGCGAAGAAATGCTGCAATTTCACGACACGTTAAACAAGAATGAATATACTAAATTATTTCTCTTCTCTTTCGAAATGGGGCATGTCTCTATTTAATTTTACTTTTAACTACCGAGTCTGTCAGTTTAATCTTCTATTTTGTTCGTATCATGATATTTCAATTTTTCAGAAATATAGACGACTGCATATCGTAAATGTAAAATAAACATCATTGTGCATGAGCAAAGACTGAAATATTTACAAAGTGCAATTCAACTGTTGAAAAAAAATAACTGTCTCCAACTCGCACAATACGACCAAGACAATGGTGCGACATGAAAAGAGGACATTTGTTCGGAATTCTTTTCTACTATCGTGATAATATCTTCGTTGTGGAAGACAGGACTGTGTGAATGTGTGTATACTTGCTATTCGCTGACGTATTTCTCTATATATTTTAAAACCTCTTTCCTGCCGTGACGATAATTATTCCCGACTGTTCTTAATACGGGGTTAAATGTCACTTGACCTGCTAATTTAGAGAAAACTGGCTTATCTTAGGAGAACGATAACGAAAATCGATCGCGTGTTTACAATCACGATATAATTATATATTAATAATTAATAGATGACTCTTTTATCTAAAAGTATCTTTTCAATTTTAATTATTTATTTAACAAAAAGGTCTGTTTGGAAAAGGTTGAAAATATATTTTTATCTAAATGTGTCTTTTTAATCACATTTATGTACAAGAAATTTAATTTTATTCCATTTCCTCTTATTTTATTGAAGAGAATAATAATAATCTAATCTTTCTATAGTTACACATTAATATAAACTATCGAAAATAATCTTCCAGAAAACGGAAGATCTTAAACTAATTTTCCTCCGTTTTTTATCGAAGAGAATAATAATAATAATATAATCTTTTTATAGTTACACATTAATATAAACTATCGAAAATAATCTTCCAGAAAAAGAAGGATCTTAAACTAATTTTCCTCCGTCTTTTAAAATAATTAAATCTGAATGAATTATTCGCTGAATGATATTGATCAGCGAAAAAAAAAATAAAAAGTCATGGTGATTGCATCTCTTTTCCGACGCCTAATCGCAATATGCAGCCTCCATGATCTCTTTGAGAAGCGGCCAGCGCGCGGTCGCCATTCTCCCCCAATGGTATGAATCGTCGAGCGGTGAGCTTCGACAAATAGAGACAATTAAGCGGCTAATATGAGATGCCCCCGCCTTGTGCGTCGCTCCCACGGGGACGGAGCGGCAGAGGTGGCGAGAGTGCGCACCATGTAACAATACTACGGGACAGTGCAAACACCGGCGGGGAAAACCAACAATGCGCTTCGACCCGGAGAGGCTGCCTCCAGGGCTGCTGTGTGCACCCGGGTTGCACAACCCTCCTCGCCGCGACTCGCCGCACTGCGTGTGCACGTGCGTGCGCGTTGATCGGACCCCGGCAGACGGGCGGGCTCCGGCCGATCGTGACCACGCATACGCTCCTGAAATTGCATTAAACGGCCGAACGAAAGCATTAAATAATGCGGCAATTATAAGCGACGGCGTATTATCGATACGCGCGCGCTCGCGCGATCGGCGCGAGCTGTTTAATATACTTGCGCATGGCGCGCGGTGGCCGGCGAGGGATACGATTGTCGGATATACAGATATATGCGTACCTAATGCGCGCGCCAAGGTAAATATCGATGACGCATTCAATTAACGCGAATAAATATTGTCTCCGGAGGAAATGAACGAGGTACGCGCCCGTCCGATTCGAGTAATTGCTAGTAGAAAGGTGGCGAGTGACACGATCTTATTTTACGTTTCGCGAAATTGCATACCTGTGCTGCGAATTTTCAGGAGTCTGAAATTTCAAGGCACATATTTTAAGTTACATGTATCGTATGTGCCCTTTTACGCGTACGCGAAAACGATTATTCCACTTTGCAGGCGATAATCGTGGAAAGCTGAAAAGGGCACCGTATCGCTTTTCATTTCTATTTTTTCAGAATATATAAAATTCATGATTCTTTAAAAACGAATCTCAAATTTTCTACGTGCCGTTCTCGTGCAAAGGAAAATATACCGTTTCCGAAATGTTGCTCGTGCTCGATACTCACATTTTATAATATTATTATTCTGCGAAAGGCTATCGTTCCCACCTACGCAGGAAAGGTTCTTCATCGGCGCATGTGGCTCATTAGGCAAATTAAACGCGCTCCTCGTTTACTCGCGGTCTTAATTTTTAATTTAACCGCGGAAAGTTCCGGCAAATTTGCTCCACGCATTGATAAAGCGATCCTAACCGAGCGAGATCTCTCTCGCAGCCGAAGGGCGATCTGTCTTCGAAACGGATTCGTTATTGATTAAGCTCGGAAGTGAAAAATCGCCTCCTTGTCGACGATAATAATCCCACGTCTAACGGAGGAACTGTCGAGGGGCAAAGAGGGACGGCGCGCCGGGGAGACTACTTTGAGGCGAAGACATGGTTAATGAAATAATTGAATAGGAAAACGGATATTCGCCGCGAGCGGGTGACTGTTCGATGCAACGAAATGCATAACAAATCCCCACTGCACGCGCGCGCACGTGGACGCCCCGGGCGACAACGCGACGCGTGGGTTAACGGAGGGAGGGGAAACGCGTGTGTATTACCTGAAACAGACCGCCCGAGGCAAAGTTGAGCTTGCAAAAAGAAAGAGGACAGGGGGGAAAAGAATCCGGGCGAGAAGGATGGAATTGACGCACGACCGAGAGAAGGGAAAACAGACCGACTAAATCAACAGCCCGCGGCGAGCCTGGGGAAAATATCTGCTCGCTCGCTCGCTCAAACACCGCTCGCGTTCTTCTCGCACACTGTCATTTGCGCCCAGTTTTTTTTCCACCTTTTCCTCCCTCCTCGTTTTTTGTACCGCGTGCGCGTATTGGCATGAAAGGTACGTAACGCGACATCCAGCGAATATGATATTGACCGGTATGCGATAACCACTCCGGAAGAGGACCGGGACCTTTCCTTTCGCTCGTTTTAAAGAACGGTATTTCGATAATCAATACAAGTCGCCCCGTCATCTCCGTGTTGATCTCACGTGTCTAACATCGTAAATTCGTCCGCGTATGAAATCTCGAGACTCCGAAAAGTAATTATAAATTAAAGCATTCGATGTTCGAGTTATTAATATCCTTGTTATTGTATTTTATTGACATCAACTTAAAGAGTACTTAAATTGTACGTTATTTTTTATCGTGGATTCGTGGATTCACATTTGCGAATCTGAAAACGGCCGATATCCTGGATGCGTGTTACGCCTCGGAGTTGTTTTCGCAGCGATGCAATATCGCGCGAAACAAAGCAAAACAAAGAGAGACATCCTGACGGGAAGTAAAAGCCATGGAGCTAATTCTACAAAACGGCCAACAATTTCGCAGACCTGGCCCGTCCACCGAAGCTCTTACATCCGTTAACGTCAGTCCGCCGGTGAATTTTTTTGCGGGGGGAAGACACAGTCAGAGGGGTGGGAACAGCGGTGGGAACAGCAGTGGACGGGAAGACCCGCGCGATTTTCCATCTACGGCTTATCAGACGCTACAAGGTTTCCCTTTTCGTCCGCCGGCGGAATTTCTTCAGCCGGCGGGAAACGTCAAACGTAAATTCAGAAGCTTCGAAATTAATTCCGCGCCGCGCGATTGTGCGGCGTTCACGCGTCTTGAATATTTAGCGTCGGGAAGATATTCCCGGAGCCGTTATCAAAGCTTTCGCATCCTTCAACGTCAATCCCGCAACGTTTCGTATTGGGCAAACGAGACAGGAAAGGGAATATCCGATTTCCGGCCGCGGTTTATCCCGCGAGTACGAGCGTTTCCTTTTTGTTGCTTAACGTTTTTCCTGCATAATGCAACACTTGGCGCGAAGAGCTTACGTGTCAATGTGAGACGGCGCGACGATTATATCCCGACGACAAGAAGGCATCCTTCCGTCATTCTCCAAAAGCGATCGCGCGAGGGACGATTTATCGGATGGCGCCGATTCGCGCCGCTGCGGGATCGATAAACGCGTAATCGGCGCGATAATTATCGGCGATGATGGAGGCGCTTGCGCGAAACGTTTTCGCCGTTGAAAGGCGTTTTGTAGACGCCGCTTCGTATCTCTCAGTGTCCATTTTGCCAAGCTTCTCGCAAGAAAAGGCAGAAATAGGAAAACGTGAGCGCGCGGAGCTTCGGACATTTCAATGCAAAAGCATCTCGCCGCGAGCATCCTGGCTGCTTATTTTCCCGCTGCTTTCGAACCTTCTCCATTAGTCTCGAACGTTTCTTCGTTCCCCTTGCCCCGGTTTCGTCGTATCCTCCCTTTTTCTCGCAGCAAATAACCGTGGAACCGTATCGAAGGTGGAGGAGAAAAGCGCGGAAACCTTACGTTCTCTCTACGTTCCTGAATGGATCTTCCGGGAACTTCCGGTTCGACGTTTTCGTTTGCTTGTTGCGCGCACGGTAAATGAATTACGACGGGAGCCAGCGCGGCGTAGGAACTCGAATAACAATCGAATAGCTATTATCATACTCTATCGTTCCCGTATTGGTATTTTATTAATTGACGTCTTTGTGCTTTTCTTTTTAACTTGTTTTTTCGTCTAAGCTTTGTAAGATTACAAGAAAAATACTCGCGAAGTCGATGAATTCACGGAGTCGTAAAAATCATTCGGGTGCTTGAGATTTATATTGGGAGACATCGATTCCTTTATTCAGGCGAGTCCATTTCATACATCTTAATATCTGCGGTGGTTTATGTCGATGCCGTTCCGACGACATCTTGAACAACATCGGGAAAGCTTCTTATGGGAAATAAACTGCAAAACGTCGCGATCGCACGAGTGCGTTTCATTTTAGCGTGTGAGAGGTATATAGAAGAGATATAGAAGATATATATCGTGATTAAGAGCGTAAAATCCTTTAACAATTAGCAATGATTCACCGCGACGTCGATGATATTCAATTCCCAAGAATAATGGAGTCTCATGCACATTGGAAGGGAGTACGTAACTTCTAAAAGGATCTGATAACCATTCTTCGCAGAGTGTTCCTCAGTCCTTTAAAGAGCCGCTCCTGCTGTAGATATTTTCCACGAAGAGTCGCATTGCAACCTGTGCATGTGATGATAATCTTGAGTTTCTGCCCGTATCTCCGCGTCTCGCATCTGGAGACATCATCCCCCCGAGAAAGCGGTGTATTCTATCCCTCTCGTAAGCTAACCATCTCTCGCGACGTTTACACCGGCCTGGTTCATAGAACGCATCTTGAATCTTGCGGTAATATAGTATGAGAGTAAAGCTCCTTAGGGATGTCTCTCAGGATACCGGGAGGCACTTGTGTTCGCTACGTGCATCTCATCTACTGGTCGAATCCAGTAAATAATGTATCAATAGATATGCCTGTAACGCATGCGTTGCGACTGTCCATGTTGGTATCCTAAAGAGATTTTTCTAACGTATTCTCTCGATATGCCAATAAATAATCGGTTTGATAATTAAAAAAGTATTCTTTGAGAGAGAAAAGCGTATGCTGAATTACATGTTTCTAGCAGAGCACGAAAAACGTATTATGAACAAAGATCGGTTGAAAAACTTGTGTACTTTATTACAGCAGACTTTATTACACGTTTATTATACAGCAGGTTTTATTAAAAAGGGTTGACATGTGCGGACAATAAAAAAAAGTCTCCTGTTAAAATGCGTGCCCAGATTAATACCGGAATTTCTCTCGCAGCTATTTGCACACTAAAGCAATATGACGTTCATGTTAAACATTGATGTTTGAGATCCAATAGAAAATTTTGAACGGAAGTTAAATATCTGCCAGACATGGGTAAAAACACAGGGATGACAAATTGGCAGATCGATTCTCCGCAAAAAAAGCGTTTCCATTTGCTAATGTTCGACATCGTTACTTCGCCGCGCGCTTCTTCCGAACGGAACTTTTTCGCAATTTGTGCGCGTGTAGGCATAAGGTCCGTAATGAGTTGCACCCGGGTGGAGAAAAAGAGAGAGAGAAAGAGGAAGGGAGAGGAGATATAATAAAACTTGCGGCGAAATTAGTCCTCGAACAGGGCGGCGGGTCGGCCGGGAGAAGCGGAAGCTTTTTAATTGTGATCCCATCGGGAGCGCGCCTCTACCTCGTTAATAGATTCTTTTTTTTCTGCGAACTTTATAACGTCCGGTAGTAACTCGCCGAAGAAGAATTCGCATTTTTGCGGATTTATGTGGATATATCTGAATACGATACATGAAGTTGTTTACTTAATATTCGCACTAAAGACGAGCGATTTCATTGCGAAACTCACCGAAAATGTAGTTCTTTATCGCCGCAAACTTTTTTGTTAGTATTATTCTTCGCTGACCTTTCGCTGTTACGTTACATACATTTTGTCACATGGAATTATTTTTGCAGGTAGCATAAGTGCTGTTACGAAAATTTTGCCGAAGTGCACCGCGGTAATTTATGCCCGCGTCTCGCGTTTCAAAGTTGGACTAGAATTACCGACTCATTTTTGTTTTCACAAAGGATGCTTCAGGATAACAAATTTCTCTTTCCTCCACATCCCTCTATCGCTCCCCATATCTCTTCCCCTTTCGCGGTCGCGTAGAAACGTCGAATCAGCTGTATTGCGTATTTGCGTGCTCGCCAAAACAAAACTATGTGAATTATTTCGATTCCATGTGC
>VBVR01005470.1:0-12022 GCA_011638315.1 Tetramorium parvispinum
AGACAGCGCGGTGCGCGAGACGTGAGAACGGCAATTGCAGCAGGAGCAGCAAGCCCCCGCCCACGTCTCCCGCACCGCACTCTCTATTCCTTCTTCCGATTTTTAACAATTAATTATTCGATAACTATTGCGAATTTTATAAAATGGTACATGACTTTTCTTCTCGGTTTGACCCGCTCTACCACCAACTTTCGTGTGGGTCATTTTGTTTCTGACACCCTGTATAAGCCAGTAACAAACTCGATTATTTGAAACACGTTAGATATAAATATATATGACATTTGCGTAAAAAAAATCAAAATTTCTTAGGAAAATCTCCGTCCTTTAAAGGTTAAAAGTTGTTTAAAATTCTTAATGCGTTTTATGAAATTGTCAGAAATATATTTTTGAAACATTTTATATCTCAATTTATGATGTTTTTGAGACAGTTTTAAGATCTCTTTTGCTCTCATTTTGAACTATTTAGACATGTTAAATAAAAAAGAATATCGAAAAACGCGTTAATGAAAAGAAAAATAAAAGAGAACCTAGTATTGTTTGATAAATCAGTATATAAAGAATTTAATATTTACATAATTTTAACGATTTGTTTATTACTATAAAGAGCCATTTTTATCGTTAGTAGAATCATGTAGGTACTACCTACAAGATATTTAAAAATTTTTAAAGCGTCTTATGAAGTTGTCAGAAAGATATCTTTAAGATGTCTCGATTTTTATAGTGCATTTGAAACACTGTTTAAAAATTTCTTTAAAACTTCTTATGATTGACTACAAAATAATATGGAAAACGAGAAAAACTCGTTAACGAAAAAAAAAGTTCAAAAGAAAAACTAGTTGTTATATTAATTATAATTTAATGTATAATTCTAATAACGATATATATTTATTAACATACAACAGATATTAATTTTTGTCGTAAGTAAAATTTAAATATTAAACATTGATTCAGATAATCAGATAATTCCAATTCCTGTCTCGTACTCTTCTTCTTATTTCTAAGCAGTTTTGTTTTAATCGTGTCGCTGTGACATTAAATTGAACGCAACATGTTGGAGTACCAGATTAAATAACGGTAAACAATTTTTATAGGCTATTAGCTTAAATTATGCGGCATTGCCTGGACTATATAATAATGCATTAATTAAATTTACCACAAAAGGATGAAATCAGAGAGAATTCAAGTGAAGTGGTTTCATGAGTTTTTTCTGCAAGGTCTTTAAAGAGTAACTATGCAAAATTTGGTCTAGATCGGTTAAAGAATTTAGAAGAACAGAGAAATCTTCTATTTTACATATGCAGAGGTATATCTGAGCTTTACCGATAAATTTACAAAATAGATAACTTATATTATTTAATTATGCATCCTTACTCATTTTTTTTGACATTTTATATTTCTATATTGCATGCATTTTTTCACATTACACTATGTAATGTATTAAAGTGTGGATTTACGTCGTTGATGGCAGATCGAATTAACGAGATCATTATAATCGAGATAATGAGTAAGTAAAAATGTTATGGTTAAATAATGTAAAATTTATTAGAAAATAAAAAAACAACATTTAAATGTTTCGTCTATCCAGCAAATTAAAAAGTGAATAGAAAAGTAGAATGTTCAATTAAAAAATGATAGAAATTGTATAAACATAGATAAAATGACGAGAAAAAAGGAAAATGAAAAATAAGACGTTATTTGCAATCAAATAAGAACAACAGGATATCAAGAGGCTGTAACAAAAAACAGCCTGCGTTTACATTGGATGAATTTCCGATTTCGGCAGTGGCACCGAAAATCGTAATCACTTGCTTGCTTTCGATATGGAAGATGGCGTCCAACCCTGAAATCGCCGCGGTGCAGATGTCACTCAGGAACGACAAAAATGCCGTGAATGGACGGTATCGCATATACATATGTATGCGCGCGCGCGCCCGCGCAACAGGTTGTCGGCAGTTGTCGGGCAGTGTTTAAATGTCTTTTTTTTTTCTTTGCAATATGTTGCGTGCTTGGAACACGCAGCGGTAAGCGCCGCGAATGTACGCGTGCACGTAATGCATTTCGTTCCCGCTCGCACCTCCGATCAATTCGATCTCTGACACGACGCGGGAACGCGCGTGGAATAGAGAATTAGGAATGCTCAGAAGTGGCCTCGAAAAATCTAGTTGGCTTGGTATTCGTTCTCCGCGAGCGAGCGATTTCCTCGTTGAATCGAGAATGTATCGCGCTCGTCTTTTCTTTCGCTTCTCTCCCTCTGTCCCTCCCTCCCTCTTTTAAATCCTCCAATATCTTGAAACACGCCTTCCTAGCACGAATGCACGATGAGCTGCCACACGTCATACGGTCCTCCGCGGGGGGGAGAGGGGATCCTACTACTCGCGATGCGCATACCCATTCATAAAACAACCATTGTAGGGGGTCAATCGCATTGATGCAAGATACAGGTGACGAATTAGGTTATGTGTTGCGTTAATATGCGCTTATAAGCATAATGTCTCACGCAGTATTTTGCGCCGTGTAAGGTGTTACTTCGATACACCGTGTACATACACATGGCGTCAGAAATGCTTAGCTACGTGAAGTTGGTCGCGTTCAGAGTTCATCCTTCTCCTTCTACTGCCTTTCACGTTGAAGAGAAAAGGACGAACTCAAAACGCGGCCAACTTCATGTGGCTAGACATTAATGACGTATGTAGTACGTGTATGTATGTACGTGTACGCGCGTGCGCGTGTGCGTGCGACTTGTGGAGGCTGCGTGTTTACACAAGCGCGCGCCACGATGCATGCCGCGCGCGCCTGTTGTCCGAGGGAGGGACACGGTTCGTCGTGAGTAAATCACTCACGATTTGACTCAACTTCTCGCGTCCTCGCACGTTCGTTTGTCGCGCGCCGGATGTCGCACCGCTCTGAAGAGATTGCTCGTGAGCATGCTACAAGTCGCAGCTACGTATAAGAGTGATAAGCAGACGATCGGACGATCTGCGATTCCAGTGGCCGCGTCCGCGAGTGTTTTGCTCGCTGGTGAGATGTGATGAAGACACGTCGGCTCGGCGTATCGCTTGCGAAGGACGAATTACGTCGCTAATAATTGTTTGCGCTCGTTAATTGCTCCGACTGAACGCCCCGATAAAATTCCTTCGGCGTAAACGCGTCGAGTTCGCGTATCTCCTCGCCGATTTTTGAATTTTGGCAAGTGATTAGCGATGGGATTAAGTGTCTTACAAGTAGGTTTCGAATCTGTCGACGTAGTTTTGAACTCTCGACGAGACTACTTTGAGAAAACAGCATTTTCGCACTGGCTCGAAACTCGAACCTTGACGAAATAAGTTCAATCCTTTACACAAGTGCACGATTAAAGAAATGTCATTTTCTGTCCGGGATATTGATAGGCTAATAATATTTGTATATGATTTTATATGCTTATTTCCAATTCAGTAAACTGCGCGCCGATTATTTGTCGGTCTTGAAACAGCTTCTACTTAGAACAGTAGAATCACATACTTAAATTGATAATTGATTTAACTTTTTAATGCTAATAAGCATCATATTAGGATCACTGTAAAAAAAACTTGCGAGAACTATTACTCCAGCTGTGATGGATGTCTTTACCATTTTGACCTTTGAAGCATGTAACTTCTATTAGTCTTTAAAAAACAAAAATATTTTCCAATGGATTCTAATCTAGATCAAATAAGAGGGTTGCTCAAAACATAATGTCCTATGTTTTTCTTCTCAGCCAAAAAAATAAGGATAGAAAAATGAAACTTTATATTTTATATTTTATTACAAACTTGAAATTTTTCGCATTTGTAAATTGCATTTTAATAGATAGCATAATTATAGTGAATTGTTAAAATGGTATTTGTTTGTGACTTGTGTTTCAAACAATTAACTATAGTGCTATTCTTGGTTGCAGACAAGAAAATTGTAATAAACAGTCACAAACATTTGTGTGTTGTGTATAAAAATTGTGCAGTCAAATTGGAGCATTGTTGGTGGCTTAGAAAATTAAAAATGATTGCGGCTGATCATGCAGCTCTTACTGTCTACTTCTTAAAGTTTCAACTGAACCTAGCAACGAACAATCTCTTATCGACTACACAACATTCATACTCAATACACAAATGTTTGTGAATGTTCATCACAAAATTTTCTTCTCCGCAATCAAAAATAGAATTATAGCTCGTTGTTTGGAATCTGAGTTGTAAACAGACTCCATTTAAAAAACTCACTAGTATTGTGTGTAAAAAAACTGTAATTCCGTATACAAATACAGGAAACTTCAAATTTGTAGCATGTAAAAGTTTTCTTTTCTATCTTTATTAGTGACTGAAAGAAAAAGTAGGATATAACTTTCTGAGTAACTTTATATGTTAGAATCTTTTATGCTTTACTAGAAATTTTACGTTCCTTTGCGAATCAAAATGTATAAAACAATTATTTTATTTTCTGATAATTACAAATATTAAATTATCATCATTGAAGTTGATACTTAATTATCTATATAAATATATATAATAAATACATATATAAAAGGTGTATAACATTTTTGAGACAATAAATAAAAATTGGCTGACATATGAATATAAATATAAAATTAAAAATAAAAAGAAATCTGCCCTACTTGGTTTGGCTGATCTTGAAATGGAGTCTTCAGTTTGAGTCTGTATTTCAAAATTGACAAGTTAATTTATTAATCGATAGTTTATTAAACGAAAAAGTATATATGAATTCACGCAAAAATTATTCGGCATAAAAAATCCAGTCGACGTAATTTTTGAATTTAATAAATTAAAATCGAACAAACACTCGGATAAATCATGGATATAATAAACCGAAAGAATTTATCTCGAGCCGCCTTATCTGGGAAATGTTATTAATACTAAATGTTATTGAATACTGGGAAATGTTATTAATAAAAATTGCAGTTGTATACCGTGTTTTGTGAGAAAGTTACTATATAATTAATAATAATCGTACGATTTTTTTGTACTGCTTCTAGTATTACTCATGATAGAAGTAATTTCTTACATTTACCTATGTTGATCAACGATACTGATGTTATCTCTCTGAATCATTCGAGATTAGGCTGAGAAAGACATCAATGAAATATAAGTGGAACAATGCTTGTGACATGATTAATATCTTTTTAGATATCGCAGTAAGAACGCATTTCGGGAGTGAAGATTTTTAAATGCTTACAAAGAGTCTTTAATTTGTGAATATACCCAAAGATATGAAAAAAAACGGAAATATGGATAAAGGACATGGTGCTACCTACGCGGGAGGTGATAATCACTTACTTGAATACTGGGAGGAGTATCAGAAAATGATAGAGGAGACAAAAATGCTGGATGATTATTTAGACGAAGAATGCAGTCCCCGAAGTTATGACGGTATGCATTGTTACAAGATAAAGCAAATTATTTATCATATAATATAAAAATAATTAGTATACAATATAAAAATACAACATAAAAATTATAGTTTAAGATACATTTGAAAATTTTAAACGAATAAAAGAATTTTAAAAACCAAAGGAGCCATTAACGTGCTACAATATATAATAATATAAATATATTTGAAATATATAGAATGAATAATTTTGAATTTGATTTGTACAGAAGGAGAAGAGGAAGCTGAATGGTTACGCACAGCAGGTTTAGGACAATTAACAGAGGCATGGAAAGCAGGTAGAGAGGTACAACCTGAGGAATTAGGAGCGGCTTTGCGTCCTTTGTCGCGGGTTCAAGCGGAAGCCGTGAAACGTCGCGTGAGATCGCTTAACCATACAGTTAAGCAACGTTTTAATCAGCGCCAACGTGTTCGCAAACCAGACATTAGGGATGTCTTCAAAGATGTGGAGGTATATTAACAAATCAATGAAAATATTGAACATTTAAAGTATTTTTAATTGATTATATACTTGTAGAATAATTTAGATGGGAAGAGTATACACCGTGTGTTTCATTTTAATTGCCCCAGGCAAATATCTCTAAAAATATGGAAAATATGAAAAAATGCTTTAGACAAAAGTTGTATGGTTTCGAGGGGGACATAAGCTAGTGTCATTGGGGCAATTAAAATGAAACACACGGTATATGTATATCTGGAAAACGGGTACACAAAACAGAGAGAAAAAGAGTGTTTTATTTCATTTTCCATTTTAAATATCTTATTTGTTTTTAATGATACGAATGATAAGAAAAAAATATCAAAGAAAAACATTATTTGTCTCGAGAGGACAAATATGATAAAATAATTTTTCAAGTTCAAGTATTTTTCGAAATTTTAAAGTCATTGATTCTTTTAAAACTAGTACTACATATTTTTGATGCATTGTAATATGTAAGACTGATCCAGTGATGTATGATAGTATGTATGTATATCTTTGTGATTTCGAATACGAAAAATCCAAAAATGTGTGAATAGATGTAAATAATGAAATAATTACAATAACATTAGTAGAGAAAATTTATTTTAATAAATTCGTGAACTAATGTTTCTTAATTTTTGATACATTTATATGCATGCGAATAAATTTGTATTTTAAGGTTTTGGGCTGATGATCTGATAGTCTGATTAAATTTTAGATCTGAGGCCTGTGTTGGGCTCAGTAAGGCTCAAAAATCCTTTTGGCAGAAAAAGAATTCTCATTGGGAAATGAACTCACAATGAATAATTTGAAAAAATCGATTAGTTCTTTTTGGGTTCAAAACGGGCCCCGGATTAAAAATCAGACCTACTACGTTGGATAACTAAAGATTGAATTTAAGATGAATCTGCAATGGGAAACAAAGATTTTAATCCGAAAAAGTCGGTCGAAATTTTTTTGGGTATAACATAAGCCCTGGACAAAATTTAATTAAACTATCAGCAACAGCCCAAAACCATAAAAAAAAACTTAAAATTTCTCAAGCATATTATTTCTTTCATATTATGGTCAAAAACAAATCAACATGTTGTAATGTAATGCAAAATAAGAAGCGTTATTTTAGGTCCGTTAGAGAGAGTTTAACGAAAAATAATCAAAAACAAAATTTCCTTGTTTTTTCATAGGATATAAATCTGCAATAAAAAATAGATATTTCTATTTTTAAAAAACCTGTAGTTAATTAGGCCTAAAGTGGGCCCCAGACCCAAAATCTAGTTGACCAGTCAAACTTTCTCGATACTCAAAAACTTTTGTATTTAACATTTTTCTTCAAAATATTTCCTTCAAGATATTTTAGAGTTTCAATTTTTTTCCGCACTCTATATAATGGTTTCTATCTATCTAGTTATTCTATATGTGTATAAAAGTGTAATAGATTTGTCGAAAAATCAATAATTTACGAGATATTTTACACTTTATTCTAATACATTTTGATATAACGTATAGAATATAAAGTATAAAGATAAAAAGTGTAAAAATGGCGATGACCTTTCTGTGATCTTGAAAAAAATCCTTTTTTTCCAAAAAATTAATTTTATTTGTCCCTCTTCAAGCCATATAATTTTTATCTGAAATATTTTCTTTTACAATAAAAAATGCAAAAAATAAAAAAAATTTTTTGTGGGGTTAAACGACGCTTTGTATATTAAATAAAATATATTTTGATAAATTTAAATATTTATAGGTTTCTAGCACAGGTACACGTTCACGTAGCGCTACTCCTGATTCTTTAGATTCAATTCGAGGCGCTACGCCAGAAAATGTATCACCTCCTTCACCTCCAACAGTCACTGTGATCGAGGATGCACACCAAAAGTATTATTTATTTATTATATTGTAATTTCTTATGTAATAACTTTTATTCTTAATTTGTTTCTAATTGTTTAAAGCGCTGGTGTACCAAGTTTTGTTTCTATATTCCACCGAACGTTAAATGAGGGAAAAGCGACGGTTCGTCGAACACCAAGCGTCCCCCAAACAGCTATTAATTCTGTGCCAGTGCCTGCCTCGACTTCTGTACCTGTGCAAGAAATTTTCAGGAGGAATTGGTCGAGAGGGGATGTTGCAAATGATTCTGGTATTATCGCCTTTACATTTATATTCAATAATTTCTGAACAATTGGTTTTTGAAACTTAAAATATATATTATTATATTACATAAAATATATATTATTATAGAAGGAATTCAATTGACCGGCTATCATAGATTGGGAACAATACACATAGCTAGGCCAATTCAGAGGCATAATAACAGCAATCTTAAAGACGTGGCGAGTCTAGATGTCGAGCCAGTTAGAAAACTGACCGTGCCAAAGGACTCGACTCTCCGGTATTTCGAAAATAATTGTTTTGAATTGTTCCTGAAATATTTCTTTTAATCGTTATCTCACATTCCAGACGAAATTCAGGAAATCACGCGGCAGGAATAACGCGAAGTCACAGCAGTTTATATGGCTTGACCAGACCGGCAGATGGAAATTTAATAGCTCGTCCATTAAGTCGTACGTCATCACATGGTCATCTTAGTTTCGAGGAGATGTGTAAAACCAACGAAGCCAAATCTCAAGTGTGGTCTTCCGACAGTCTTATAACTGATGACGATTACGCTCGGCAAGACGTCGAATTATTATCACAACGAGATTTTACGAGATTGCAGCCTCTTTTATGGCTTGAATTAACGGCGATTTTCGATAAATATAATATACCGCTTACAAGACGAAAACCTAATAAACGACGAAGGAAAAGTACGTAATATAATTATACTTGCCTTTCTTGTACTATCATGCTCTTGTGATCGTTATACATTTGTATATTTGTAGCTGGGAATTTGTTTGGTGTTTCTTTATCAACGCTGCTGCTTAGAGACAGTCAATTAACAAGTGAAGAAAATAATATACCATTAGTGTTTCAAAAGATCCTTGATGAACTGACAAATCGCGGAGTAAAAGAAGAAGGTATTCTTCGCGTTGGAGGTCATAAACAGAAAGTAAGTAGATAGTGAAATGACTTTATCGATTCAGCTATTCGGCCTAAGGCCCAAGATTTTTTACAAAAAGTCCTAACTTTCACCTATACGTTACTTCATTCTTTTTCCTCTTTATATGTACTCGTATTCTTCCCTTGATTTTTCTATTTCATCACTATTATTTTTCATCTAGCACATTTTTTATCCTTATCCTAGTCTTGCCCTTTAAACGTATTATATGTACCTATATTCTATTGATTTTTCTGCCTCTTTATATTTGTATATCCTTTCGTTTATTGATCATTATTTATTTCTTCTGCATTTCCACGTCGCAATTAGTTTTTGGTTACTTTTATATTCTTTTCCCTTTAAATATTTTGATCTCTTTCTCGCCATTATTATACAAGCAAAACGTAACTACCTAGTAAAATTAAAATACTTTATTATTTGTATATCGTTGTTTTATTAAAATGATAATTATGTAGGTGGAAATAATTTGCATGGAATTAGAAACAGATTTTTATTGTAAACCAAAAGAGATGGATAAACTATTTAAACGTACTTCGTGTCATGATTTGTCGGCCGTTTTGAAAAAATTGTTACGAGATTTGCCGCAACCTCTTCTTACTGTCGAGTTGATCGACGCTTTCTATCAAAGTCACGGTTAGTAAATTATACGTATTACACGATATTTTATGTGCGACATATATTGATGAAGATTTAAGAAACAATTTTATACATAGGTGTCAAGAATCCTAACGACTTGGTGTATTCTCTTAATCTGTTGGTGCTATTGTTGCCTGTCGAACATCGGTGTACCTTGGAAGCATTACTGAATTTCCTGAAGCTGATTATTGAAAATCAGGCATTGAATAAAATGTCGATACACAATGTGGCAATGATAGTGGCGCCGTCGCTCTTTCCACCTCGGTATATTCATCCTCGGGACCATACTGACTTGACTGCCCAGGTCAACATGGCCGCTATATGTTGTCAAGTAACAGAGGCCTTACTTAACAACATTGACAAATTATGGTACGTCCCGATGGAACTTGTAAATCAATTACGGAGGCAATCCGAAGTGGAGAGGTATCGCAAATGCAAGAAAAAATATTACTGATTGTACAATTAGATAACTGAGGTTATTACCATGTATGCGTAATATGTGTTACCTTCATATTAATATGTTGCAACATATTAATAGATCGAACTTTATAAGAATTATCTCAGATGATTCTTTATGTTACATACCTAATATTTCGAATAATGATAGTGCCTACCTGCAAATCATGAAATCTGCAGATATATTGTTTCTCTTTCTTTTATAAATTCTAAGATATGCACAATTAACTTACTTAAACAATTCTCATTAGTTAAGTATGATATACCACGTTTCATCTCGTCTCTCATGATTATAATTAGCCATATATATCGCTTTGCATATGTATAATAATCCATCTGAAGATACAATAATTTAGCATATAAAGATAGATTCTCATAGTAAATTAAAAGTTAAGCATACAGTCTGTTTGACAAGAGCGTGTACAGCAAAACTCGAAAACTACTTAAGATAATAAATTGAAAAAAAATACACACATTATGCATGATATGGACTGTGATGTTTTATTATTAATAAGTTATCCAGTCGCCTCCATTATCAATAATTAACTAGCATCTCCGAGGCATACTTTCTACAAATTTATAGAATAATCTGTAGATAAAGACCTCCATATAAATCGAATCTTTCGAACTAGAATCGAACGAGATAGAAGAATTTGTCCCAAAAAAGATTCATCTGAAAAAATTACATTGACTCAATAACGGTCCAAATTTTCTTTTGCCCAAGCAAGTCTTTTTTTCGACGTGTTTTTCGGACAATAATGGTTTCTTCATTGTGCTTCAAAATTTCACTTCATGAGCCAGTAAACGTCTTCTAATAGTGTCACATGATATATTTAGACTCTTTTTATGTAAAATCATTTACCCGCCACACAATCATAAACGACGATTCTTCTCAAAAACGCGTAAAATAATTCTGTCCTCTTTTTTTTTGTCGTTTTTGCCCATGATCCGGCAGATCATCAACGTTTTTCACGTCGGAATAGTGTTTCATCCATTTACTTACAAATGTCTTAGGCTTATTCATGTACTTAGCAGCCGCTCCGTATGACATTTTTAGTCCTTTCGGATGCAAACATAGAAACACAACTTCGTAATTCTTCAACGTCTGTGATGCGTACGCGACACTCGCGATGGCGAAATATGACCAAGGCCAAACGACAAGTCATTTTTATTTACAAAGCATTTTGGGGAAAGGGTTCCACTATCGCTCGGGTTCAAATCCCGCCTTGTAACGGTTTCTAGGAAAAAGTTTTGCCGTACACACTCTTGTCAAACAGACTGTAATTTTTACAAAAATCTTTTATATGTAACACAAACTGAAAAATTTTATTTCATTTGAGGTCCTATGTTGCAACAAATATTGGTTTGTATACTACATTTGTGTGAGATATTAATTCATACACAAGAGAATATATTATATTCTTATGTTGTATCTATAAATATTTCTACTTGTTATAATATTTATGATTTATTGATAATAAGCAGTATAACAAGATGAGATATGCGTCAGAGTAAATTTATGTATCATGTAATTTTGTATAATATAAAAAATGGCATTTCAGATATTATAGCATTGAATATTATAATTTACTATATCATTAATTGCAGTCTATACATGAAACATCAGGTAAGATCATTTTAATTCTTCATTCGCGAAGTATCTCTCAATTAACGCAGCAGTTTGATAGAATTGGTTGTAGAGCAGGAATATCAACGTAAAAAAACCTAAATTGGGAGATCAGATATTTTGTTAGTATATTTTTGAAAACACTAGAATCTATTACCATTTATTATCACAATTATAATAACAATTGTATTATCACAATTATAATAACAATTATAATAATCATGATTGTTTATGTTATATCTGTTTGATGAATACGAGTTGGAAATATACGTGTGTGTGTGTATACACACACACACACACACACACACACACACACACACACACACACACACACACACACACACACACACACACACACACACACACACACATATAT
>VBVR01005471.1:0-12021 GCA_011638315.1 Tetramorium parvispinum
GAGATTTGTAGCCGTCGGTGTTTGTTTTCGTATGAACCACCGTGGCATATACTCTGCGCGCATCCTTCATCTTTTGCAAGTATATTGCCACTACCGCCTCGGCCCTCGCGTAACCGTTGGCCGAAGCGTCAAATGCTTTGACCTTGCCATCTTGGGCCAGCATATTCAGTTTTTGAAATTGAAGTGCAGCTGTTGGTTTTAGTGTGAGATTTGTCCCAGCGACGATCGCTGCATCGCAATCGCCATTGCGTATTGCGCTGGCTGCCTGATGCAAACCAAGCATGGCTGCCGAACAAGCCGTGTCGATCGGGTAGCTAGGTCCATTGAAGTCAAAACAGAAGGATATTCTATTGGCGAACATTGATTTTGCAGTCCCGAGTAATTCGTATCCTGCAAGCAGATGCAAGTATCTCCATTTATTCTCATTGTCAGCAGAATATCGTATGATTTCTCCCATCACGCTCGTCTCACACTCGTAACAGATGTGTTTGTGACAAACAACAAACGATCAACAACGATTATCTACATCGATTAAAATACGTACGTGTATCCGTATCATCATAGTAATTTTCTCATCTTCAAGGATAAGATCCTTGAATTCAGCGAACATATCAATTGTTTCGTAGACAATAAACGTATGTAGATAAAAAACGTAAAAATAATTGACTGAGAGAGAGAGAGAGAGAGAGAGAGAGAGAGAGAGAGACATGGCATAATTTTTCATAATATACAAACCGTTTACGGTCTCTGCGTCTTTTATCCAAAAGTCACTCGATTCCGAGGAACTGACACCGACGAACACCCCGGTACGCGTTCCTCGCACTGTCGAGGGATTGATGCCAGCATCAACTATCGCCTCATACGTGACTTCTAACAGCATGCGAAGCTGCGGGTCCATTACATGTGCTTGCTTGGCATGTATCCCGAAAAAAGTGGCGTCGAAGCTACTAAGGTCCTTGAGCTTGCCACTTCTGTGCGGTACCTCGACGATGTCTGTTGGCCAACGGCGATCGTCATCAGTGACCATGTCTATTTCTTTCATCAGATTCTCCTTAAATTCCTCAATATTGGACGATTCGGGCAAACGACCTGGAAAAAAATTAAGACCATCCACTTGTATGGCTTCCATACCGATTCGCAACCAGTTGTAGCCATTCACGGCCGATAATTACCTGATATGCCCGTAATGACGATGTCACTATCGACGGAATACGGTACTCCATTTCCGATCGCGGACTCCCGCCTCTCGGGGCTGTTGATACTTTCAAATTGAGCAGGCATCTTTCCAAAGAGGATCCAACTCTCTCTCTCTCTCGCTCTTCGTTCCTATGGAGTTCTATCTGCAAAGATTAAACCAACTTGAATTTTTACATTTGTTTCATCCATCTACACATCTTATGGTTAAGCTACGCAGGGAGGACACACATTTCAACCTACCAGAACATCATTAAACAAACGATTCGATTATTTTCAATTATCATATTTTTTGTAGATATATTTATTAAGGAATGCAAAAGTATAGCTTCAAGTGAAAAGATTCTTTTTAAGATTCTTCACATAAGAAAAGAAACATTTCTTTAGAAATTATCAATATCGATTACTTTTTTTCATTGTCAGATTCAAAAGGAGACCGTCAATCGATCACGTTGACATAATTTCGATGAGTTTATAAAATGTTATGGAAATTTCGAGAGAAAACCTTGTGCCGTCCCAATCCGCAGGACGAAACGTAGAAATCATTTCGCCGTCACGTCGAAATCTTAACGCTCTAGAATCTCGTTCAAAGCAATCTCTTCGAACGTGCTCAGTCTACGAGCGATTACTACGCGATTATCTTCAATTGACATATAACATACTTGAGTAATCTCAATAGAGTTTCTGGATAAATCAACTTTGCTTGACGAATGTTTGCAAGATTCTTTTTCTCGCGAAGAACCTTTCTCAAGAGATATGTATGTATGTATGTATGTATTATTATTATTATTATTATTATTATTATTACACAAACGATGATTGACATCGTTGTTTGTATTTATATTTTTTTGTTTTATATTATATTTATATTATAATATTTTTTTTTAGTTAATTAATTAGAGACTACACACATACGATAATGACCTATTTGACTTTCAAATATCGTAATGCCGTACTTTGCAAGAGAGATACCTACGTACTTATGTTATACCTATTTTATTTCAACGTAATGTTTCGAATTATCTAACTACTTTTCGATAATATTACTTCTTTTGTAAATTTTATGTGATGTCGAGACGCATCTTGAGCGAGATATCAAAATATTCAATCAGACGAAAATTTCTCTTAAACGTGCCGTTCCGAACTATCCCGATTAAAGGAGTTATATCGTTGCTTATGTTTGCAACGCCTGCCAAGATAGATATATATTTTTCTTTTGCCTGTAACGGTAGTTTTTTCATTCTTGAAGCAACGTAGGCTTTACTGCATTTTTGCATTATAATAAACTTTGCTAAACCAAATAAAGTGTATTTAATCAAAAGAAATAACACATAACGTAAAAATATTCTTAATTGAAAGTAAAATTTATTTTAATTAAAAAATAAGATACATTTGATACAATGTATCTTATTAATTCTTAATCCGAGAATAAATAGTTTTTTAATTATAATTAGATTTTATTATAACCATAACGAAATTAGAAACAAGACTATCGTTTTAAGGATAAAATATACTTTGCATAAACTTATATATTATTGATGTAAGTAAACATTTCTAACTAAAAAGAGCATTTTATGCTTCACTGAAAGCAATAGCGTTCAAGAATACAAATATGCATGAGTCAAGAAATCATTTTTTCTGTAATATTTCTGTTATCAAACTAAACGGCGATCAATTTGTCTCTTTTATCGTAATTATACAAAAGTTTTAAATTCAGCATTAAAATTAACGAAGAGAATGTCACAGATATAATTGCTCGTGTAATAGAGTGCACTTTACTTACATATAAATGGTATGGTTATGAGTATCGCCTCTTTATCGCATTTCTTGCGTTGACACAACCCATTAAGGCCCATGGCCAGCACAACCGAGATAGCGACAAACTATTAGGTAGCATAAGGTAAGAATAAGGTTCACATGGTTTTTTTGTTTGTTAAAAATAAGAATTTCTTTAAACAATTTTTTAATTGTTTTTTTGCAAAATCTAAATATATCGTTCAATTCTACAGGAAAAATCATGAAGATTTTGTCAGAAACATTTTTTTGTACGCGCTTTAGTTTTGCCAGAAAAAATTAAAGAAGAAGGTGGTTTTCGCCTTTCTTCGCAAATACCCTTACTGGTTCGATTTATGAATAGAAAAGTGCTCGTTAAATATCTGATTCATTGCATAAGTATATAAGGGAGTCACATAAGCACATTTTTATGATAGTTTCTGAATTATATATAACAATTATTTAAATAAATTGTTATAACTAATTTAAAAATTATCATAAAAATGTGCTTATGACTCCTTATATTTATGCTATGAATCAGATATTTAGCACTCTTCTATTCATAATTTGAATCAGTAAGAGCGTTTGCGAAAAAAGTCAAAAAAGGGCCGAAAACCCATCTTCTTTTTTAATTTTTTCTGGCGAAACTAAAGCTCTTACAAAAAAATGCTTCAGACAAAATCTTTATGATTTTTCCCGTAAAATCGAATGACATTTTTAGATTTTGCATAAAACAATTAATAAAAAGATTATTTAAATCATTTTTTATTAACAAACAAAAGAAAAACCATGTGAACCTTATTATTAGCTTATGCTATGACTCCAATAGTTAATTTGTCGCTGTCTCGATTGTGTTGGCCATGGCCACCACGTTTCCTCGTACGTGTCTTACTGCTTTGTAAAATAACACTTTTAAATATAAATATAAAAATTTGTGAATGAAGAATGTAGAATGCTGTTATTCGTATAGCAATATAAAGCAGCGAGAAACACTGTTAAGAAGTAGTGAATTAAAAGTGTAAATTTGTGGAAAGATATGATACGATGTTCTTACGAAAGACACGATACGTTCGTTATATTAATCCAGTATTGCGAAATCAGTTTAGTTCTTTTTCAATGTGCACTAAAAAAAAACTGTTACGAAACTATTATGTTTTGACTTACTCAAACGCACTGTTTATCGATAGACGTGTGTGTATTGCAATATTATTGCGTTACATTATTTAGCGAAAGATGAAAGAATGATATAAAAATCTTTTATCATATTTTCATACATTCATTTTCAAAAACTCGAGTATATTAACGATTTTGTTTCCGTGTCTCATATCGAAGCAATGGTAATTTAATGCCACCAAATGAGCTCTTTTACAAGTTCGCATTAACATTGTAAATAATCGATTTAAAAGTCATTTGTAATTTGGATGTTAATCGAGGTAAGAAATTAATCTCGCATAGAGCCAAGGGTCAATTCTCGCACTTATTTCGCCCGTCGCTCCGGTATTAATTATTGTTCAGTTAATTGATCAATCATTTAAGCTTTATTAGAGTCGTACGTTCGGAACCGCTTGTGCCTACGCATTCGCGACAGGTGCGTGTGCGTGTAATGATTAGTAATTGAGAGATGTCGCGATAATTGTATTCTTGGAATGAGAAAAGTAGTGCAATAGTATCGTACTATACAAAAGGAAATCGCAATTTCTCAATTTCAAATAAGAAATAAAACGTAATTTTCGTAACTGGACAAAGAAACAGAATATGTTTTATACAAGTATCAACCTGCACGGCTAAAAATAAAGAGAGAACTCTTAAGATTTATTGTTTTTATCAGACTAATGAAGCTTGAGTTTTTAGTTTTTTACAAATTTGCATTTAGATTTTTTTTATATGTTTGCACGAGACTTTAGTTACTTTCTCATACAAGTATGAAAAAATATCTATAAAAATCACTTGTGAGTGAGTTCCCATCAGGTACAGCTTGACATCATACTTGTTAGATGTATACATTATGACGCAATACAAACATAAACGTCGTCTATTCCGATAATGTCGAATCTCCGAGTATAAGAAACGAGAGATAACGTCCGAATGATTTTTTTCTACAAATTTCTTTCAATACGAATATTCGCCACTGTTTACCATTTTTATACCGTCACGTTATGTCATGCACAACCGTACACTTCTGTGTTCGCTTCGCTTCTCGTTCTATACCGCAACCAGTTAGATACCCTTCCGTTAGATATTCGTACATAGTGCGGTCGGTTACTTTGAAAACTTTCGTTTCTCTCTTTCTCGCTCCGAGAGGGTGTAATCACTTTACATTTCGTTAATTGTTTCTATCTAAATGTATCAAATGCTATTATATGCATGTATTTGCAATATATATGTATTATGTACGTATATGCTTATACATACAATTAGCACTTGTTGTGTATCGTTTTACGACACATTACGGTAAGATATCTATTACCTGTCTGGGAGAGATGTGGAATTATTCTTTTATAATATGTACGCGCGGCATCAATATTTATTAATTCAACAATTTCTTCACAAAGTATTTAATTTTTTAGATTTTTTAGATTTGGAGAATTTCTAAAGAAATTTATTACAATGATTCTGTAAATCTCACGTGAAAAATATTGAAAAACGTTTTTTCATCATTTCTGTAAAAAAATCTTTAAGACAATTGTAAAAACATTTGAGATAATTTTAAAAACTTTTTTATCAATCCAATACCTCTTAACAAATATCTGCAATATTTTGCTAACAATTTGCCGAAATTCAACTTTACTATCGAGATTCAAAAATTAGAAACGCAAATAGAACGATTCCACTGAATTGTGCGAAATCGAATTATAAACTTATAAGCTTAAAGCTAAGGAATAAATTAGTAAATTCTTAAATGTATTTGTTGCACCTATGTAAATGATTATATAAAAAATTAAAGACAATTAATAGTAGAGTAAAAAAAAAGGTGTAATATATATCTCGTACGTTATACAATCGTTATTACGGTTGAACGACGAAAACTCATTAAATCATTTTATAATTGCAATTAATCCGCCGCTTTGATACAATGTAGAGAGAGAGAAAAAGATAAAAGAAAAGACTATAGGATTTGGGACTTTGGGACTCTGAGCGAAACTGCGACGCGCTTCGTAACGGAGAAGTGGATGTAATTAGCTACTATCGATCGCGCCAAGACTCACCTGCCACGCTCTCGCGGGAACAATCCCGAGAAAAATTGGAGCGGAGCGTTGATCGTTTGGGCGTCAGGGTGTTCGAATCACCGCGCCGGGACTGTCCTCCTCGCAGAGTGTGACACTCGAGAGTGAGCTCTCTCTCTCTCTCTCTTTCTCTCCAGAAAGGACAACCGGCAAGTCAGACTGCTGAGGACTGCTTGGTATCCAGCTCATCAGCATCCTATTATTGAATCGCACAGTCTCCGTGGTCTGACATCAGACCATGTGGCGTCGTCCAATCGGAGCGCAGCCTCGGTGGACGCATGCGCGTCGCACTACCCGCCGCATCTCGCGCGCAACGTCCTGTCTCTGTCTCCGATGCCGATCTTCCGTCACGGGTGACGATCCGTCACGAGCAGGATCGTGAACGGATCGTGTTCCGCCTGTGACCCACCATCGTCACCCTCCATCACCGCCGTTGTCCACTTGACTGTCCTTTTTTCATACAAGTCCAGCGTCCACGCGACCACGCGACCACGCGGCTGTCACATGCCGCGGCACACATGTCCAAGCCCAACTCTCTCTTTCTCTCTCTCACTCACCTTCTTTCTTCTTTGGTCTCGCCAAATCCTCCATGCTGGTCTTCGCGGGGGGATGATAGGGTTACTGGCGCGATGCGGGCGATCGACGTTTTCAAACACGTCAGCCGGAAAGAATCGATACTCTCTTGGCCTCTCTTTCGCGTGTCTCCTTGTCTCGATGATGCGCACAGTTAGGTGTGCTTCTATTACGTATACGACTACTACGTTCCGTCTATTAACACAGCCACTGCTAACAGTAAAGCTAAATAATAAAGAATCTATTATATTACAGCAGTCTTAACGTGCCTCGAAGAAAGAAGGAAAACATATATTGAATTTCACGTGTCTACTTGAGTGCATAATGTGCATATTAGCATGCTGCGCATCTATTCAAATTTATTTCATTTCAATTCAACATGTTAATGAAGATGTCCATCGTGTCGTCGTAATCGAAAATCCAGCATCGTAGAGGTGCAACGAAACCACATTGTGCAGATATGCCACAGTCTAACTGTCAGGAAAAGTTTACTCCACTTCTACATATGTACATATATAGTTACAAGTAAAATTTATAATTATAATTGTTTGCGGACAGAAATACGTCGAGATACGTTTCCGAATGTGACATATGGGAACTCATTCCCAATGAGAAATAGTTGGTCAAATTGATATCGTGTCGATCGCTTTTACGTCGAACAGGCCTCACGTCGATGTTTTTTCGATCATCATTTTTCACTGGATTATCATGTTAACTCTTCGCGCGATTTTCGCCAATCTGACGTTGGCGCGTTCCTTTGCATCAAACGGTTGTACCCTGACGAAATGAGTGAACCGACTCATTGTCAGTCGATCGATCGTCGTCTGATTGGTCGAGCGACCAATTAACGCGAACATAAAAACAAATGGGTTTTCTGACAATTAACTGACAATGAATTCGAGTGATACGAGACTAAAGGCTGTTGGATTCACACGATACGTCTCGCGTTCGAGATCCAAAATCTTTGCTTCACAATCTCGGCTCGCTCATAAATTTTTCGTCTTGTACGCATGTAACGAGTTTTTGGGCGATTAAACGCGCCAATTTTTGCTATTTTCTTTAAATGGCGATCGTACAAAGGATGTATATTTACCGGTATAAATACCGGTAAAAATATTCCAAGCGAGTCATTTAAATAGAAATGGACTGTTTTTCCATTTGAACGACATAACAAAAACTTTCAATAACACACTCACAAGCATATATGTGCCATTAAATGAATGCGTTTGTCGTAACATTGAATAACGTTTTGCACTATATATTATACATACCTATATTCACATATTAATTAATATAGATATTAAACACGACACAACGAGTTTCTAAAATTAGTCTAGATAAAATCATATAGTCCTTGATCGAAGAAAAGGGAATATTCGATAATTAACATTTATGAAGAGCAATGTAAATAAGGGGCAAAGAGTCACTTCATAGATTCATTGTCAGAGAGGATTCAACGTTGTAATGCCCAAACGTTGCGTTGTAATGCCCAATGCGTTGCGTTGATGGCCCACAGTTGATTATAAACATTTTAATTGTGACTTTCAAATGACAAATTATAAAAGCTTCGCAATATTAATTTTCTCTTATATAGTAGGATAGAAGGAAAACATTTTTAAAAAATTAATTCCAATTTATTATTTCACCGAATATCGATAGAAACTTTTTCAAAGATCTTCTTTTTAGTCGCTTGTAATTTGAAAGTTACTGTTTTGATACTTCAGTTAAGGAAAATTTTAAGGCGGTTTAATCAGACTTTAAAATTAGATTTCAAATTAGCTGACGACGTTGGGATTAAAATGAAGGTTATTTGTGGTATGTAGCTATCTTGCATTGAGAATTAGACATGACTATAGACGTACCACACGAATCCATGATGGATTTATGTAACAATTTCATGAAAACAGAAAATAAATAAACCTATGATATATTATATCGACAATTTTAAAATCATGTAAATAAAATGTAAATAAATTTCTTATCGCAAAGTCTGCGTTGCATAAATGTGCTGCGTTGCAAGTGATAATTATACATTCGTACGATTTCGTGAACACAGATAAAAGTGATTGATGTGGAAAGTATTAAACGATTGATATAATATACTGTAGCAGTTATTTCACTTTAAACCAGGAATGATTCGATGCACACGACAAAACGATAAGACAAATCTTATAAATTTCAATCTTTTATTATTCATATGATTGCAGTAATATACAACAAATAATTCAAAAGGATGAATATATTCATTCCAATATTGAAGGTTTCCAATCCTAGTATAATCCTATTTTAAACTTTCTATCCAAAAATTCTCTGTTGTTTTAAATATGTGTGTTGAGACGTTAAAATGCACGTATTTATTCAAAACGATATACTGCATAAAGGATTTGACTGAAAATGTTTCATTTTATAAGTATAATGTGCCCACAAGATGCAAAATATATGTCATATTTAGTGCTATATTAATCATTGGTTTTTGAAGGAGAAGAGCCACCCCAAGAGAGCGTATCATCGCTAAAAAGGGTAAAGTAAAATTTTGTTGAGTAGCATAAAGTATAATTTATGTAGGATTTACAATGATTTATTTTCCAAGTAACAATAGCCTTGAACGATAGCCGAATAACAACGCGTCCACCGTGAAGAAAGTGCTCGAAATAACTAATCGTCGGGCTTAACGAGACCTTTGTGACATCGTCCAAAGCAAGCAGGAGGCATCCTGTTTAGCACCGCAGATGCCGCTTTGTGAATGTGAGTGGCAACGATACAACGCGACGTGCAGTTGCTCTAATCAAAGTCGACGTTGATATTGGCAGGGAAATGTGCCGCGACGGAGATACACGATACACGCCATCGAGATAATCGATTATTTGGCATGCAGTCTCGTGTGCTCTGTCACGCAATGTATCACGTGGAAGTGATTACGAGAAATAAAATCACACGGCTGATTCACACGGGCAAGTCGTGATCCAAAAGTGTATAACATATATATATATATAAATTTAATTATTATAAAAATTACTAGAATATCATACAATAAATAAAAAAATGTTATTATAGTAAATAAAAATATCACTGACATGCAGAATTAAAGATAAAATAATTCCATAAAAATACAATCTTTGCGTGCGCTTTATACATATGGAAACAATGTTTGTTCTATAATAATTTATTCTCGAGAGTTACACACTATCCGCCTTTTATAAAAAAATAATACATGTATATCTTTTATGCAAATATTACTTGAAAGAAAAACATTTATTTTATAGATATGTGTATTTGTAGATTGGTGTATGTGTTATTCGTTGTTACTTCAAAAAATATAATCAAATAACGTAATAGCCTGGTAACTTTGACCTGTACAACATAAAGGCAATAATCATGTATTCGCGTACGATTTAATTTGTTAGGTGGATGCTTCGTGAAAATGTAAACAACGTTCGAATTGAGTAATCTCATCAATCAGAACTGAGGTATATTTGAAAAAAATATCTAAACAGAATATCTATCAACATTTATTGTCAAAGATATATACGTAGAATTTTAGATACTAATAATAAAAATGATAATAGTAAAGTACAAGGAATCAAATTTTTATTATTATACTTTATATATTTAAATAATTTTTACATCTATTGATAATTTTTAATATAGTTCTTATCTTATCCGTTTTTCTTATAGATGCAATAATTTTATTGCTTTATATTCAGGTCGGTATGCACAAAAGTGCATATCGCTTCGCATACATAAATTAATTTTGTTAGTAGTAGTACTTTAGATAGTAAAAAATTTGTAAGTTAAATATGAGCAAGATTAGAAACAAGCGAAAGTAGTAGTGCTGAAATTCTTTATTTGTCTCTACCTTACCTATCTTTTATTATGAATATTCTTTAAAATAATGTATATTATATAAAATATAAATTTTTTTTATCGTGAAAAATTGTACTTATATCCATTATTTTCCTCCTGTTTTCTTTTTCTGCGACTCGTTTGCTTCATTCAACTTTTCTAATTCCAATTCCAAAACTCTTTGCTTTCGCCGACATGTTGGCGTTTTGGTAAACCAAGCTGTAATATTAAATTCCAAATTTAAGCCTGCTAAAAAAGTCTATCGTTTACTATCCTACACGCTACGCATGATTACAAACCTAGGAATGCATCTTCCTCTTCACGATACACTGGATCTTTGAAACTTAACGCATTCACCAATTCCGCATGTGTTAAAGGATGAGTTCGTAATTGCACCATACGCTTTGTAGTCATTACCTGCATCGTAATATTCATAATGAAGGAAGATTAAATTTCAGACATTAATTCAGTAAGCATTGGTAACATTGACATTTGTAATTCAGATTATCAACCTCACTGATTGCTGCTAAAATAACTCCTATCGTGAAACCGTCGCACGCTTTGGCCATAGCCGACGTATCAAATTGCCGACTAATACCTGAATACTAAAAATAAAATGAAAATGTTAATTAAATATGATTAATCTTTTTACACTTTTTTTAGACACTTTATACAACTCACTTTATACAATAAATCTTTCCATATAAAAGATACCGTGCCGTAATCCGGTCTAGGAATATATATGACTTTGTCGTAAGTCTGATATAAAAGTTTTGGATCTCCATCCCAAGGTTTATTGGATGTCCCAATAAGCAAAACTCTATCTTCACCCGTAATATTCTTCACCAGTTTTGGTAAATCTTTTCTCAAACGTTTCGGGTCGGTTTTATCCGTTTTCGCTACTTTCTTGACAAATGGTTTTTCCGCATCGTCCATGAAGATGACTGATGGCTGCAGTAATCGCGATACCTTTGCCAATAGGAAATTACTCATTGTTAGCACTTGATATCGTTTTGTACATTTGACTTATAGATAGAAGATTTATTTGTTATCATGACTGGTCAAACTTTAATTTTTTCTAAAAATCGAATATCAACCGAACTCAAACTCCTCGCCTCTCCTGATTTTAATGAGCCTTGATATAAATATTTACGTGTGCATTCTAATATATGATAATTTTTCAAACTGAATGATTATTCATATCATATATAATGAATATGTACATACATGTATTCAGAGTTGTTAAAATTACTTTATAAAAGTAACTCGTTACAGTTATAGTTATTTTCTTTAAAATGTAACTCGTTACAGTTCTTAGTTACAAATTTTGAAAAATAACTCGTTACAGTTACCGTTACTTAAAACGTAACGAATCGTTACTTTTCCGTTACTTTTTGTTACTTTTTGTTAATGC
>VBVR01005472.1:1824-12021 GCA_011638315.1 Tetramorium parvispinum
TATTTATGCGGAACCCACAGTACGCAATACGCAACCTATTTCTCCCCTCTTCTTTACTTTTTCTCAAATCGTTGGAATAGAAATTGAATCAATTCGAACGATTATAATTACGACTATTCTAAAACCGAAAACAGAGTACATTAAGCCTGTTCTACAAACAGTCGTAAGTCGCTGTCGGATGTCGTATCGTAAGGTTATAACCAATTACAATCAAAATATTCTCATGAAGTTTGACTATGACTGGTTGCAACCTTACGATACGACATCCGACAGCGACTTACGACTGATTGTAGAACAGGCTTAATGTACTCTGTTTTCGGTTTTAGAATAGTCGTAATTATAATCGTTCGAATTGATTCAATTTCTATTCCAACGATTTGAGAAAAAGTAAAGAAGAGGGGAGAAATAGGTTGCGTATTGCGTACTGTACAGCGACATACGACTGATTGTAGAACAGGCTTTACGATTGCTTTAGCGATTTTAAAACGTAACACGTTGTCTATAATGTGAGGTCGTAAGCAAATCAACCAACCGCAGTCAAGTTTTCTTATACAGGGTGAATTTTAATGGATGTACCAACTTTTTACCATGAGAGCTGGGTTACCGACTCTACTATACACACATATTTAGAATGACCGTTCATGTATACTAAATGCCTAAGTGTAATATAAATATGTTTGTGTAGTCCAGCTCTCATGGTAAAAAGCTGGTACATCCATTAAAATTCACCCTGTATATACTTGAATGCGATTGGTTGATTTGCTTACGACGTTACAACTTAACTTATTGTAGGCGACGTATTCTGCGACTGCATTGTAGACGCGTTATGCGTCGTCTACAATGCAGTCGCAGAACCCGTAGTCGTAAGATCGTAAGCAAATCGACCAACCACAATCAAGTTTTCTTATATATTCTTGATTGTTGTTGGTCGATTTGCTGTACGACCTTAAGCTATATCCACATAAACTTGCATAAGTACATAAGCATATGCAGAAGAGAATGGATTGGTCTATTTTCCTTATGCACAAGTTTATGAACCAATCAGTTTTCTTATGCATATGTTTATGCATTATGCAAATTTGTCTGGATTGACCCTTAGGCTGCGGTCACATGTACATGATGCGTGATGCGGGATAGTGCGTCCGTCATAGCTCAACCAATCAGAGCACTGAACTCGTGCGGGATGCGTTATGCGAAATAGTTCTGATTGGTTGAGCTATGACGGACGCTCTATCCCGCATCACGCACATGTGACCGCAGCCTTATGATTGCGTGTTCTGCGACCGCATTGTAGACGACGCATTAGATTAACCAGAGCTTGGTAAAAGTCACCCTAAGGGTCAATCCAGACAAATTTGCATAACGCATAAACATATGCATAAGAAAACTGATTGGTTCATAAACTTGTGCATAAGGAAAATAGACCAATCCATTCTCTTATGCATATGCTTATGCACTTATGCAAGTTTGTGTGGATATAGCTTAAAAGTCGCCCTCAATCCAACTCAGGTTATTTTTCTTTTAGAACTGACCAATCACGGTTATTCTTCTAAAGAATGAAATAACCGTGATTTGTCAGTTCTAAAAGAAAAATAACCTGAGTTGGGTTAACCTCGTTCAGTCGAAAACGCTAGTGAAATAAATATGTGTTTAAAGTTTGAAAGGAAGAAAGGAGGTTTTAATACAGTCCACTTATTCAGTGCACTAATAGAAAAGCAAACCTTTTAGAGAGCTAGAGAGAGAGAGAGGAAGAGAGAGAGAGATAGAGAGAGTGAGTGAGTGAGTGTGTGTGTGTATGTGTATGTGTGTGTGTGTGTGTTTGTTGTATCACTTGATAGATAATTTAAACCACATGCCGCGATGCAGTAACAAAGAAATCAGGTGTTGATCATATTTATATAATTATCATTTTTTTCCCCATAATCTGAGATTAATGTTTTTTTCACTTGAAAGGAAATTGCGACAATTAATTGAAGCGAATTAAGTTAGGTTAGGTTGGATTAAAATTAAAGTTATTCAATTTAAATCAACAAATTGAAATAAATTGCAAAGAAAAAATTAACGAATATGAAATAGAATTTTTTTCGTTTGTTTTTAAACAGATATTTTTATTTTTATTTTAAGCATTTATTTTTTCTATGTATTGAAGTTTGTTTGCTCTTTTAGGTTAGGTGAATAAAGGATACAACTTAAATGCCCTTGTTACGTAAGGTACTGCTAAGGTTGATCGTCCTTGCGTTAATCTTGGTAGCCTTATATTGCTATCAGACATCCAATGGAGAACACTGGATTGTATTCAGCCCGCAAACGAGAAATGCAAGTCTGGCAAACCTTACAGTTGCCTCAGCAGTGACTACCTCGTCTCTTAATTATTTGTCTTCAATGGCAACCATTATGCCACAAAATCAGACAAATTATTACAACGTATGGTGCATTTTCACCAAGGTTGCCTCAAACTCGCCTATGAGACGCAAATTCCAAATATTCACAGACTCTTTGCTCAAATTTGCCTCTGTAGATATTGCCTTCCATGTAATAAGTGATGATGACAGTCGAGACATAGCTGCGGTCGTTATCCAAAATGTTATGGCCAGCACTGGAAAATTCATGAAAGTATGTTCTTTTATATACATATATATATATATATATATATATATATATGTGTCTTGTTTATTTTATTTTTAACAAATTAAAATGTTAAAATAAATCTGTTTCTACATATGCAGTATTGTTATTAATTTTTAGAGGGTGAAAGGCTGATTTTTCGATTTTAAATTATATTCACAAAAATACATTTTATACACATATACACACGTATACAGGGTATCTGATAATTATTGACACAACGCTCGTGTGCAGGTAGAGGGACCAAACTGAGTCGAAAAGTCCTCTACCATTTTGCAATTTTCGCAATAGTTAACGAGTTATTAATTATTGAAAATCACTAATTTGATGATTTCGATATAAACCCTCTATATATTATATTTATTTATATATCAACATATTACATACAAAAATTACATATTTAAAATTATTGCATTTACTAGATAGGCATTATTTTCTTACACTTGACATAGTTAATAAAAATATTTAAATATTTGTTTTCAGGTATTTTATTACAATGTACACCAATTAGCTACACAATTGGAGGATATTGTATCAGTTATGTCGCCACATTTTAGTAGTAAACCAGGAACATACTATTCCGATGCATTATTTTTCATTTCACTGGGTCTGCATAGAATCGTCCCTAGCCATCAGAGATTTGCTGCAATGTTTGATGCAGATACGAAATTTCGTAGAGATGTAAAGGATTTGTTCGAAGAATTTAACAAGTTTGGAAGAGATGCCTTGTTTGGCTTAGCTCCGGAACTTACTCCAGTTTATCGACATGTTTTATATTTATATCGTAATAAACATCCAACAACGATGTTTGGCGAACCCCGACATAAAGGCGGATACTCTGGCTATAATAGTGGAATGATACTCTTTAATTTGGAAAGACTACGGAAATCGCGTTTATATAATGAGGTAGTCAATAAAAATAGCGTGGATGCTATGACAGAAAAATATCATTTCAAGGTAAATTTTTTTGGATAGTATTGCCATTTATTAAAAGTCATACAAGTTGTAATGCGACAATTTTTAGTCAACTTATTTTTAACATATGTCAAAGAAAGTTATCATTTATTGCAATTTTTTAAAATTTTCCATATAGGGTCAACCGAGGTAATTGTAGCAACGGGATAACTGTGATATTTAGTTTTATTTTATATATTAAAAAAATTTTTTTTTTAATCTATATTTTATATTGTTTCATGTTAAAAAATGTTTTGACTTCAAATTGACACAAGTTTTTTTAAGTAAAAAAAATTTACATCCCTAATAACCAAGTCTGCTAAAGGCAGGTTTTGCAACTGCATGTTATACTATCGTCATAATTTTGACAATAGCGAAGCATGATCTGTGTCAGATAATGGCACTCTGTTGAATTCCAACTTTGCATTTTTCGGTCATAATTACCCCATTGACTCTAATTGTATGTTTATAATTAAATCTCAGATTAAAATTCTATTGAAGTAAATTACATTTTTTAAGTAATTGAAGAACTGAAGTTTTATTTGCTCCTGTTATACATATGTTTACAATTTAATTTATTTCCAATTGCTTTTAATTAAAAAATTCGATAAATGTACTTTTTAACATTGTAATGAAAATTGATTTAAATTTTTGTTAAAAAGAAATCTAAATTTAATGGAAAAGTATGAAATGTATGTTTAAAAGTGAATAGAATACATTTGATATTTTACTTAAAAATGATTAATCAAAATAATAGCTTATTCTGTCATGTTACAGGGTCATTTAGGTGATCAAGATTTCTACACGCTTCTAGGTATGGAAAGACCAGAGCTGATCCATATGGTTGATTGTGGTTGGAATAGGCAACTTTGTACTTGGTGGCGTGATCGTGGTTACGCAGACATATTCGCTAACTATTCAGAGTGCCATTCGGAGACAAAATTATGGCATGGAAATTGCAATACTCTCATACCTGATAATTAGTGATCCATTATTTTTATGGATCATCAATAAATATAAGATATAAAAAATATTTTACATTTTTTAATTTAAGGAAAATGGTGCTAAAAGATACGAATGATATAATCTTAAAATTAAGGAATTATATGTAAGAAAACACAATGATTTCTTTTTACATTAATTAATATATTTAGGAAATTCTAGTTACTTTAGAGATGCTGAAGAAAATAGAGAAATTTTTTATCTCTTTATTTTCTTTTAATTCTTTCATGCTATGCTAGATTTGAATATTTAGTAATTTTCAAAAGGCTGCAGATTTATATATAAGTATATATTTTTGTTATTTAAATAAATAGTTTAATTAAAGACTCAATATTTAACATTTAAACAATTAAAATTGACTTTGAGAATCGAGTATGGTTTGTAGTACGTGAGTTAATGCTAATTACTATTCAATTTTATAACATAAATTGTAAGTAGAATTTAAGTCAATTTTATTGTTAATTGTTGAAATTTTATTATATAATTATGTTTTATATAATACAATCTTTATCATACAATCTACTAATTCTTAGAAAAGATTTTAGATTTTTAAAATTTTCTTCTATCGTAAATTTCTGTCCATATTGAGACAAAATATTGTAGTGTATTAAATTAAGACAAAGTATTATAGTGATATTAAATAATGCTATAAATATGCATAATTTCTTTTATTATGCTTGACTAATTCCCATAATATGTAGATCTATAAATGTATATTTTAATTATAAAATTTTTTAAATTAAAAATAAAATTTAATTAAAAAATGTTTGGGGTTTAGTAATTATCCTTCTTGACTAATAACAAAGAAATTATATAATAGAATGCGTTTAGCAGGTATTTTGTTCGGGATGTATCCAGTTGCCGATTTGATTCACTTAATTATCTTCCTCTTTTTTTTGGTACAATTTTGTTTTCTTTAATTTTTAATTTATTTTATTTTATTGCAATTGCTTCTTAATAAAAACATTTTTCTATCTTACATTTATCATTAATAATTGTAATTGTCAACTATCAGTTTTACAATTTTGCCGATTTTTTCATATAATATCTATTGTAACGATGCACTCCTAAAAATGCATTGTTCCCGACCAACAACCGCCGGATGCCGTCCGATCGACGATCTGTAAGGCGAGAAAAGGCGCGGTGCGCCCCTTTATAATTTTTTTCCACGCAATGTCTCATCTCCGAGGAATTGGCTATATTTATTTTTGAACAATTAGTTTTTTATTTAACATTTACCTTTAAATATTTTTCGTGTACTTGGAGTATATTTTTATGTTGTAAGGTTCTTTATATTAATGTTTTAATTTTTAATATTGTTTATAAATTAAAAAATTTTATATATTTTTTTAAATGCTATGTTTCTTTATAAAAAAAATATAAATTTCTTACAGTTTTTCTTTTGAAGATTCTGCATCCTTAAGAAATATGAAAATTCTTAATTATATTAATTACAATAAAAAATCTTAAATTATAATATATAAAACTTCGCAAAAGAGAGAACATTTCGATGATTATAATTTAAATAATACAACATAGCATATGTCTTCTGCAGACGTTGCAAAAATTTCAACATTATAGGTTGCATCTTAATTGTCGATGAATAAGCAGATAAACCGACTTAGTCACGAAAGTGTGTTTCATTAGCACGAAAGTGAGATTCTGACAGAAAAAATTATTATTAAGCTTTTAATTACTCGAAAAAGGAGAAGTATGGAAAAAGTAATGTCAGAAATAGATATAATATATTCTATATATTTTTTGAAAAAAAAAATCGATTCCCATATATCATTTTAATCTTATAGTATCTATGAATATAACTATACATATAAAGTATTAATATAGTCACTTCTCTTTCTCTTAATCTTGACACATGAAAAAATATTTAAAAAATGACCGCGTTTATCGTCATTAAATGTACGGAGGAGGTGTTACGCATCGCTTTGTATTGCCGTTGTTCCTCACAAATCACTCCTCTCATTTATTAATTAATAACTCTCTATTGCCATAACCGCGCAAAACAATAAAAGACTATTCTATTCAACTTAATCCAGTCTACTTATCACAGCGGGTATGATATGCTTATTATAAAACAACCTCCATAATTTTCTTAGACTAATTGAATCATTCTATTATTCTATATATAGAAGTACTAAAGAAGATATCATAAAAAATGAAACTTTACAAAAATTTTAAGGAACAAATGTTTTACGTAATATTTTGTATCTATGTGAAATATAAAGTATAAAATATTTTGTAAAATATTCAATTTTAAGTCATCATATTTTTACATTTTTAGATATTTGAGTAATTTTCTTCTATACATTTTTGAAGAATGCAGTTGCATTTTTCCAAACCATTCTCTGAAAACAATAAAGGAATGAAATAAATGAAAAAGAATTTTATATATAGAGTAGTATTTATTGAAACATTAAAATTTTTTCATGTCTTTTTGTTTTTAACTAAAAAAAATTGTTCTCAAGAAAATTACAGTGACAAGTCAAACTAGATCATCTAGAAGCTTGTATGTATAGCATCTTCTATGATCATTTTAAATACTTTCTTTATTTTGAAATTGAAATGTCATACATTTATGATAAAATTTATGTGACAGTTTTGACATTTCGATACGTATTATAAATACTCACGCCTTCTTATTATTACAGTTAATTAATAATTCACATAAAATAAAGATAAGAAATAATTATAATAACATAGACAATAAGTATGTTATGTAAAATTATATTAGTTTCGAAAATAGAATTGATGCCCTGAAACACCTTCACTACTGTGCAATGTGACATGACTGAGCGCGCTGACAAATCTTCTGACAAATGGATTGGCTAACTGTAAACACTTGTCATTTAAAAACTATTATAGCCTCATTTTTGGTATTAGAATTTTCGTCTCAAAATGATCTCAGGAATCTACTATTAACGGGTGGTACGTCTGGATCACCCTGTATATGTTAATAAATTCTTTATTATACTTCTTATTTTTAATCAAAGATATTATTTCTTTGATATAAATTGAATTGAATTGAATTTTATAACATTCTTTTACACTGAAATAGTTTTCCATTTGTTTTGCACAGCTTTATTCATTTATCTGTTCAACAAATCGCAAATTGATATTAATGACAGAGTTATATGTTTTAATTCGTATCTTGCCCCATCTTCTCTCTCTCTCTCTCTCTCTCTCTCTCTATGTATCTATCCATCTATCTATCTATTTATCTATCTATCTATCTATCTATCTATCAGTCAATTTTTCTCTTTGTTTTTTTGTTTTGTGATCCTCATTGAATATACTTTTTTATTTTCTTACAAACATCACGTTGCATGGCAACAAGTCGCCTCGCTGGTCCGACCAGAACATCCTAGCGGTCAGTGCAACATAACTGCACTTGCTTTTGCCGTACCGTGTCAGCTTGTGCAGGCTCGTAGCATAGCCGTGTATCTTTGATGTGTCTTATACTGTCTTCTTGAATTGCATTCTTAAAGTAATCTGTACGATTGGAATTATTCTGGTTAATAGAATTAAAGTTTCTTTTAAATATATATTTTACTCACATTTGCTGCATTATGTGCGCCATCAAAAACATTACAATGCAAAATAGGAAATAATATTAAAAATTTATGATATTTTTTTATTGTTTACAAAATTTAGTTAGTTTCTGCAATCAGCATATATTTATAAATAAAACAAATAAAGAAAGAGTATAATATATATCCATCATTAGAAGTAAAGTGCAACAGCGAAACAGATTAAAAAGATTCAGAAAATCTGTGACACATAAATCACAGCTTCATTTGACATTACAAACACATGTAGCAATTTGAATGTTGTTTAACTGGACCAGCGACTGGTATTAACTTATGCTCGTGTATACATATATAGATGATCCGAACGTTTCCGGTTTGAGTAACCTGTTCTTTGTATTAGTTTAATATCAACGGAACTTTTATTTAAGCTGGAATGAACATTCTTATGTACCTTATAAATATATTATTGAACAGATGATAGAAATGAGACTTATGTTAAATGTATATCTGTTAAAGGTATACATTTGCATCTTGCTTGTTGGAACAAATTAGTCACTTTAGAAATTTTATGCTCATAAGATTGATAAACTATTAAGATATATATTTGTTGCTCTTATTTTTATTTTCATTTAATTATATTTCTGTTTACATATTTTTTAGTTACATTTTATTTATTTTAGTAAGTTTTTAAAAATAGGTTTTGAGAAAAAACCTAATATACTTTTATCTTTAATTACGTAATTACGTAATTGATTTGTATCTATACAGAGGGAAAAATAGATGTGTAATATTATTGAAAGTTTACAGCATTTTATTTCATAACAAACAAAATTGTAAAACAAACCAGCATCGTAAAAAAAATCTCGTAGCAGTTAAGACACAAATTTTATTTTTAACTAAATAATAAGTTGTTTCTATCTTTAACAAGTTAATATTTAGTGCAATAAATAATAAAATAATATATTTTGGAGATTTCTAATTTTATATTAAGTTGCATTTATATAACGCAAATCATACAAATATGAAAAGTAACAGTATATATATATATATATATATATATATATGTATATAAATTTTGTGACTATATGATTATACTTCCATTCGCATAGCATATTGTAGCCTGACATTAATTTAATGTATCTTGATTTTGTCTCATTTTTGATTTTACATCAATAACCGTTACAGTCAACAACATTCGAAGAAATTTAAATTATAAAGTACTTGTTGTAAGATACAATGCTACATACAATATATTTCGGAGTATTTTTATTCAAACATTGAGAATTAATAAAATTTATTAAATTAAATTTATTATGTTATTAAATCTTTTTAATATATTCATTTATATTATATATAAAATATTGGACGTATAATATGTAAATAAATGAAAAAATAAATAATACTGTATATACATATACGTATGTATAAATAAATAAATATATATATATAACACATGTATTAAATTTGTATTTATATAAATTACTATAAATTTGAAAATATTTGAATTAAAAGTTGATAATACTGTGTTCATTTGTGTAATATAAATTATAAGAGAGGAAAAATGTCATTTGATAAAAATGCATGCGGGGCTGCAAGTTGCGAAGACGATGCCCCCATAATTTTCGTGGGGGTCATTATCACCGAGTGCACTTGTGCCTGAAGAAAGATTCTGAGCGTGGTGTTCAGTACAGTTATAACTTCGGTGTGACGCTGACGTCTTCTGCTTCTCTCGTGAGAACTCGCACTCGAAGAATTATCGTATTTTATATCATAATCATTCATTTAAAAAATTTTTTAATTTGTAAAAAATGAAAACATTGAAAAAATGTTATAATTGAGAATTTATCGTATTATGTTAACTGTTAACGTTAGCTCTTAACAATTAATATAACATTTGTATTCATTGTCTTATAACAATATTTAACAAATGTTTTATTTAAATCAATTGAATCACGTTAAGTCAATGTCTTAATAAATGTAAAATTACATTATGTATGTTCATAGTGTGGTAGAATATATATGTATATATGTATATAATCTATATTATATATATATATATATATATATATAT
>VBVR01005473.1:0-12019 GCA_011638315.1 Tetramorium parvispinum
GAATACATTTCAGAAATTAATTTTGTCAATATTGTAAAATTCGTTGCAGCATAAAATTGTACAATTATTATACAAATAACAGAAAATTTTTTTTTTATTTTTTATTTTTACATAACTTTGCGTCATTATTTTGTCAATATTTATAACTTATAATTGTAAAATTCTATTTCAGCAAAAGATACGCGTTTTGCAGAATCAACTTAAGACAATTATTGCATCCGTTTCCTATCTGGGGTTGATGTCATTATAATTTTTGTTCTACCTGGGTATCATACGATTCAGTTTCCATTGTTTGCCATCGAGACAAATCGCAGCGAATTCGACATCATCGTTCGTTGTTTTAAAATTTCAGAGAACGGCACGGAACTGTACACGCCGACCGTCGGGATCTTCAATCGTTGCACGAGATTATTCGGCAAGACGCACTGCGCGAACTTCAACGTCGACGGTTTCGCGACGGACTCGACGGTCTTCCCGGGATGCTGGAAGGCGTCCCTGTTCTTCCTGTCAGCGGGCCTGGCGGTGATGTCGGTGACCGTGATAGCCGCCCTGCTCGGATGCTGCGTGCAGAGCATCGGCCGCAAGAGCATCTTCAATCTGGCGGGAGTGGCGCAGGCGGTTGCTGGTATGTTGCTCTTCGACGGAGGCGAGGATTGAGATGATGAGATGACGAAACGGTGGGACCCCGACTAAGCTCCTTAGCTCGCGGATGAAGTAATCCTTGAAGTGATGGGCGATATTTTTATACGTTCCAAAAAGCGATTTGTATTTCTTTTTCCTCTCACGAGTATACGAGGAGACTCGAATCTCTCTGCATTTCTACCTTAGAAACTGCAACGTTTGCTCCAATATGTATGAAACTCGCGGGTCTTTTGTCAGTGACATTAGTAAGAATGACGCAGACCTTAGAAAGCAATGATCGCTTTGTTGCAGCTGAGTATTCTGCGCGCGTAACATGCTTTCAGCCTGACAATGGTATCTCGAGAGCGCGAATGACGCAACCTCCATTGTAGCGAAAGGTGGTGCCCGGAATAATCAACGAGCATGCACTTAAAAAGCGGTTCCATTGTCACGGTTCTGACAAATCAAAGTAATCGGAGAATCGCGTCCGTACAAAGGCGTGTTTTGTACATCTCGCTCTAGTTTCGCGCATTTCTTTTCACAGGAATACTGTATCTCTTCGGGATGATCCTCTATCCCGCCGGGTGGGGTGCCGAGAGGGTGCAAAGGATCTGCGGTCCCGAGGCCGACGCCTTCTATCTTGCTAACTGCAATCTCGGTAAACTATGTGTTTAACATTGATAGAAAATTAGTTCTCAAAATCGTGCTTTTAAAGTCTTCTTCTCAACAGACAGCTTTGTTTTTATTCCCAGATAGCTAAACCTGATCGATCAGATTTCGTCAAATGCCTACTGCAAATTTTATTGGCAGAAAGGCAACAAATTTGATACGAAATCTGTTACACCAAATAATGTTACTAAATCATTAACAGAAAAGTAACAAAATCTGCAGACAAGACGTGAGAGCAGATTGTTGCCAAAATCCGAAAAACAAAGTCTACTGACACAAGTCGACAGATTGTAAGCAGAAATTGAGCAGGATCTGCGTAACGTAATCTCACGCAGATATGCAGCCGACTTTGCTCGGTTTTTGGCAACAATCTGTTCTCACGCCTTATTGCATACTCTGCCTGCAAAATACAAACTTAATGCAGACACAGATGATAGTGGATCTGTTTACCAAAGTCTGAGCAAATTTGTTGCCAATCTGTTGAAATACTGTGAACAGTTTGCTGACTGGGTTCTTAAATAAATATGATAAGCATTTCAGTCCCAAGAACGGTTCGATTGGTAGCCTTCCTGTTTGTTACACAAAGTAATAAAATTAAATGAGATTCTCGATCGAATGAAATTAGGGAGGGCTGCAGGATGTAAAAACAGATCGTTTCTTCCAGGTTGGGCGTTTTATAGCTCGGCTATCGGCGTGGCTCTCACCTTCGTCTGCGCCGTATTTAGTGGACAGGCGGAGAAGTCGACGGCCAGCGACAAGGTCCAGGACAAAATGAACGAAGGAAAGACCCTAATATGCTTAGCCTGAGCATGCAAATAAAATCAGCGAGGGGTCCGGCCTCGCCGTAACTGGGTGCCACGGTGCGAAGCGTCGAAATGGGATACCAGAGGAAGACCTGTACAACCAGAAATATTCACCTCGTTGTGTTCACTGCGCGGCAGAAACGGAAATGAGAGTTTTGCTCGCGAAATTGTTGCACGGTCCTAATAATTAATTGCGGACTCGGAAGGGAAATGGACGTTTTGCCGAGTGTCATATACGCGACGCATTGTACGCACGAAGATAAAATATCGGATGTACTTACCGTCTTCCCACACTTACCGCTGCAATTTATACTGACGCCTACGGTGTTTGCGAACAATTCCTGTTTTATATCTTACACATGTGTTTTTATATGTCAAAGAGAAATATAAAGTAAAGCGTGGACGTTTCGTTTTTTATTCACTGGATGTGAATAAGGTGAGTGTACTGTCGTAACAGAAAGAGAATATATGCAATGAGTTCTCTTCAATTTGTGTCAGCCCGATTAATTTTTCCGCTTTCAAGCACGCTTGACTGATAAATAATGGAATTTATTCGTTTTATTTTCATTTATCAACAGATTTCGTGAAGTTCGGTCGAACGTATAACTTAAACAGATACATGTACACAAAATTATCGGCTGTCAGTCGATTATTTACACACGTATAAATAATGAAGGCACCAAGGGAATCAACAATCAATAAATTATCCGGGTAAATTTGTATGAAAATTTCGAATGAGACGAGAGTGTAATTGGCAATTACAATAATGTAACATTATAACGCAGTCGCGATTACAGTTTCGTGTGCGACGACGCGCGTGTGATTATTTTACTTAATAGTATGAATGTTATTTGGTTGATGACTTTGCCGTTAGAACCGCTGATCATTGATCGCCGAGAAGTAACACTATCGTACAACTATGCGAAAAAACAGAAGAGTATGACGTGTGACGAGAGATATTCTTGTCGCAGGAATGTTAAATTCGGCGGATACGTACGTCGATCACAGTTGGATTCTCGCCGCGGAGACTCGTCGCGAAAATGAGGATATTACCAACGCATCTGCTACGCATTCGCATCCGATATACCTCCCTCTCCTTCTCTCGCGACAAGCGTTTCGAATTATGTGCAATATTCGACGATTCGTCAAACATAATCCATCTTACAAGTAGTCAAAAAAATGTGTCAGCTATCGGGTGCTCCTGGCGCATTGAGCCTCGCGCGCGAAGCCTGGAAACATCACATGTTTTTGTGGATCAATTTATCTTTAATCATAATCGTCCATGTTCGCGCGGAAGACGCGAGGGTGTAACTGCACATGATCATAATTAGAACAGTAATAATAAAATATTTATCGCCGTGAGACACGCAATATATACGATAATAAGAATAATAGAAATCCTTTTACTGCTACCTGCTGTTGACGATACCTCTCAACGGGGGGAAACTTTATCGACATCTGATAGAAAAAAGCGATTAGGCGAACACTCGGCGTGGAGTCGACCTTGTGCAAATGTGAATATTCATTAATTCTATTTACATATATAAGCTACGTAATAAATTGCCCGTCTAGGTTAAGGAGATTGTGACTCATCGAAACGAAAGCTATCCCAAATAAATTAGTAATAATGCAGTTGCATCGTTATATATATATATTAAATCGTTATATGTTACAAATTCTTATCAATTGCTTTATCCTTAACCTAGACGTATCTCTTTTGAAATGCGACTGAGTAGCGAGAATTTTTACGGGGCCAAGAATTCCTTCTTCAGTCGCTAATTTCTGACTTTTGCCCCACGCAACTTATCATATATTTATATAAATATAAGTAATAATGTTCATCCGAAGATACGTAACGTAGAAAAACAATTTGATAAAGTGCTACAGTAAATATTTCACTTTTCGATTTATAAAATATCTCTATGGACAAGAGACGACACATCGTCATCGTATCGCGTTATTGCGCTAGAATGCTCGGGATGAAGCGTGACATGTCGAAGCTCGATGAAAAAAAAAGTGAGAAACCTTTGCAGAACGTAAACACCTGCTCTTTGTTAACTCGTGTGTATATCCTTTCTCTTATTTGTAGTAGTATTAAATTTTCAGCAACTTCAACACATATTACATGATCTATCTGTTTAATACTTTCCTGTTCCTCGCTGCGCACAACTCGCGCGCAGTGAAGGATAATATCTTGAATTAATAATTGTAACAAGCGAATTTGATTTTTTGCCGAAGCTGATTGCGTTACCGTCTCGAGTCCTTTCTTTATCTTTTCTTTCGCGTTCGAACTGACGGACTATGCACGCTAATATTCCTTAGAAGTCGCAATGTCGAGCAATAATATTCAAACTTGGTTCAACTGATGGTTCATCGTTACGTTTCGGGAGCGAAGATCTCGACGGAATTGTCGGGGTTCTGCGCGTTGGAGCGCATCGCCCGTCTCCGTTCCTCAATCATTTGTCGTCGCGCCTGCTCCCTCGCTTCTCGCGCCTTTTTGTTCGCCTCGCTGTTCGCGGTCGGTTTCGCTTTGTGAACTGGTATGACACGGCGTTTACCGTTCTGTTGCGAGGCCGACGCGGCTTTCTTGTCTGGCATGACCTACGAAACAAAATATTAAAAGTATAATCGCAAAAAATCAAAATGTTCTAGAAAGTAATTTTTTATTTAAAAGAAGAAATATGAATCGGAAAGTAAGAGGATTATTCAGTATCAATAATAATATTTAGTCATACCTCTTGCCATTGTGACTTCTTCAATTTCTCTATCTGCTCAAAAAGTTCGTTTACTTGAACAACCTGCAGCATCACCATGTCCCAGAAGCCAGCCAAATCCTCGTTTGTCGTTGGAAATTCTTCACCCGGCACTTGATTCTAAAATATCAAGACACGAGCTGCTAGTTGTAATCGGTTTAATGCCCTTCAAATAAAAAAACAATTAAAAATTTTCTTACGATATTCTTTTGACATAATCCTTCAAATTGTTGCATCTTCTGCGAAGTTAACAGTCTAGCTTTTCCCGCGGCAGATCGCAGCTTACCAGCCGCCTCTTCTGGCAGTGCAACAGTGTCGCCGCTGGCTAACTCGGCCTCTGCAGATGTGGCCAACGACAGCAGTCTATCTGTCTCTTGTTTCAATAACTGAAATCAAAGGGTGTATAAATTCTTAGATGCCAAGAGTATAGATATTTGTCTCTGTCGCATAATACATGCATTAATTTTTCAATTACCTTCATAAAATAGTGACCATCTTTCTCTTCGACTACTTTTTCCGCCTCTTGAGCTTGTTTTGCTACATTCGTCGAGCTGACGCTAGGTTCTAACACAGGTAATACTACTTTCGGCGCGGCTGGCTGCTGATCAGGTATACTTTTACTAGCCACATCGCGCTGTGATACATCATCCTCTATAGTAATCGGGATTCTTCTCGTTACGCTGTTTTGTGAATTCGTAGGTGGAGGACTTTTCTGCTCGGTTTTCCGCGTTGTCGGCGTTACCCTGAAGATATTTCATTGTTAAAAAGGAAAAATGAAACAAGGTAATTTCCATTTTATTTATGGCTAAAAGACGCTCACCTTTGTAGTGGCTTTATAACTTGTTCTGTGCCATCTGTGGGTTTTCTACTACTGACTACAGGGAGCTGCGCTCGAAATTCCGGGCGCAAATGTCGCAAGACAGGCAGATTCTTTAACGATTCCTCCATGCTCGCGTTGTCTGCCGAAATATTATTGTTATTACTAGATTTATTGAAACTACTGTCGCTGGTGTTTAGCTTAGTGATGCTGCGTTTGAAGAAGAAACCCTGCGCTAGAGCACCTGGACCGTACAGCCGCTCAACTCGCTGTTGAATAAAGGATTTTTCGCTGCTCGACGAGGAGTTTAGCACTTGACTGTCAACCTCTACCGACGAGCCATTTAGAATATTAGTATCACTAAACGATGCTCCCGAAACTGCAAAAGAATGAAAATATTAAATAAAGAAATCTAAAATAATATAAAATATAAATGATAATGCAGAAAGGTTAATAGCTACAACTCACTTTAATGAAAAAATATTATACTAAACATAACAGAACTCGCAAACAAGACGATGTAAAACGAACTAACTAATAACGCGTATTTATCTCTTACATATATTGAAAGACAACAATCGACACAAACGTTAAACGTTCAACGGTAATGTCAAAACAATAAATAGATATGAGAATGTAAACATGACCCATAATTTAGAGACGAATTATATATTACATTCGGTATTAAACTTATTCAATACAGAATAATATGCATCTACATGAATACAGAATCATATGCATATATGTATATAATACATAAGAGAAATAAAATTAATAAAATATTAAAGTCGTTTATGGAGAAAAGTATTTCTTACGATTAGTAACGCCTTGTTTCGGAGAGGAGAAACCTGTGCCCATGGACTTTGTGTTTTGTTGTCCGCAGGACATCATCGGCGACAATCCGGGACTCCGTTTGTTGGTGCTCATCCTGATGGGACTGAGTTCGGGAAACGTCGCGTGCAACGACACTCCCTTGTCGACTTCCGAGTAACCCTGGCATGTCATGCTAATTGAACTTCTACTCTCCATGTACGTTTCGACCTTGCACTCCTCCTTCACGCCGTTCGTGAATCCGTTTTGTCTCTCCATCGCTAACGGCGATATCGACTGGTTCTTAGGCGGATGGGGCGTCGGAACGCTAAGATTCTCGTTGGATCTACAGTTTTTCAGACATTTATGTAATCGAGAGTCTCGTGTATATTTTATTACGGGACGATGTAAAAAAGGGGTGCGGACGCCTCACCTGAAACCTGCAGGACTCGTGTCCCTCGTGATCAGTCTCGTGCCAGGACTGCTGTCCCTCGAGCGGAATCCTTCCCTCAGTTTACTGTCGTACCTGGTGATTCCCGAGTAGCCGCTTATACTGCACGCCAGTCCCAGATAACTAGGCTTCTTCGCTGCCGTCAGCTCCGGATCGGGGCTGCCGCGGGCATTGCTGGCGTTCAACTTCTTCTCGGAGGTGAGATGTGATTTTTGCAACGTTTCGTTGCTACCGTTCGCCAAGTTTTCGGGTGACGACACCGGTTCGCCGTTCGACAGGTTCAGACTGTGCAGAGTCTTTTCGGACACGGAGTCCACGGTGTTCTCTGAAAGCGGAAATTCTGATCTAGCACTCGCGAATGCTCCCTCGTAATCTTCCTCGGCCTCGATTCTCGAAAGTTCAAACGCGAAAGATGTAGCAATTGCGCGATCGTACGAGATATTACGATCCCGTGAACTTGGCTGCTCCGTACTATCGTACCATCGTAACGACGGCGAGCTAGAATTGCGCAGATCGAATCGCCAGAGTGTTTAAATTGATCTCGACGTTCAAATTCTTTCGTTACGCTTTTATCTACGATTCACGAAATCTCGATTCACCGTTGCTCTCGTTAACGATGAATGTCTGCGAGCCAACTGCTCGGTCGGCGAGACATTCACCTTCGAAAAGCGGTGTCGCCCACGCCGCTATGCACACGCCAGCTCGCATTAAACGGATCTTATTCGCGTCGTGGCCGCGATGCGACCTTATTTCCTGGGAACCGGTGGAGCGGCTCCAAGCGGCTCCGCTACGCCGAAACAACCGGATGGAAATCCAGCTTGGTCACACCTCGGTCTCTCGACTATGATCAACCGGCGCGCTTCGCGGAATCGAGATAAGTCCGACGAGCGGCTCACGGAAAGTTCCCCACACTCGTTTAAGTAACCGCGACGGTCCTGGAACACTGAGCGGACACTCTCTCGCAAGCGGAGACTCTGTTCGTTAGTGCCGTTCTTGGCAACGATGAGGAAAAGAAGCGCTTGCACTTGGTGCAAACTTGCCCACGGTCTAAATCCGATCGGTATTTCGAGCGGGCAAAAAGCGCCCATCGACCTGCGGGAAAGTAACGGGTGGAGAGATCGGCGACCTCGCCGACCTTGAAGCCTCGAAAATTTGCACGGATTTCGGTCCATGGAATACCTGAGATTAAGATACGAAAGATAAGTCTTTAAATCCAAGCTGATCGCGCAAAATCTTTTTTTTCCGTGAGAAATTTTGCAAACTCGCGATACGCCAATCAGAATTTCTAGCCAACGTGAAATATAACGTGAGGGGATGTTTTACTGATTAAGTAATATCAGAGTCGTTAGACAGTTAACGTGCGGCTTTCGATGTCAATTAAGTGCCGCATTTTCGAGTAATTGAAAGAACTGGTTTAAGAAATAAACTGTACGATGTAATTCCACGTTCTTTCAAGCGCATTCCACTTTTTGCCCTGAAATGACTTCCTTGCTCGAGCGACGTGTCTGATCATTTTTAGCCCGAGATCTCGTAGAAAATTGTCTGCGAGAAGCGATTATCCTCTTCGATAAGGAAGATTTTGCCATCGCAAGGGTCTTTTCCCAAATTCGTAATACTCTACCTAAATAGACTGAGGGAAAAATATAGTTATACTTTTGGCCTCAGCCACAATTTTATAATACTTCTAACGATAATTATGGTTAACATAATCATGCTTATAGTTAAGTTAATCATATTTATTATTAGAAATATTATAAAATTATGGCTGAGACCAAAATTAACTATATTTTTCTCTCAGTGTATAATTAGCATTTAAAAAATTCATAATCCGATAAAAACATTGCAATTCTTGAATTTTTAGCTTCCATCTGTGAAAGTTTAGTCAACCATATCTACAAATTATTGGATTATTAAATATCGCGAATTCTAATTGTATTTTTAGATTTCCTTTCGAATGTTTTCTCTCAATGACATGCAATGTGAGAGAGATGACCGACTGGACAAATTGAAGAAATAAACGTAATTTAGCCATGAAATGCTTCTCGATAACAAGGCGACGATTACTGAGCTCTCATCGCCGCGGTAACGTGTCACGTAATCGTGGGGATTACGTGTCTCTCAATGCGAGATAGCCAACCTGATCGGTCGGACGCAGAGCGATCGACGTCCAGGCTGCAGCTGCCAATGCTCTCCTGGCTGGTCATGTTGGGGTGGTGCCTGGTGACGCTCTGCGCTGGCGGTCGGGAATCCGGGTCGAGGCGGTGATAGTTGAGAGGCTGCACTGCCAAGGAGAGCGGTCTAGTGCGTCGATGCGAGCGGATGCCACCGGCTCCGGGCACGGACGACGTCACCGTCGCGGCACAGGAATCGTCGACGTCTTCCAGACCGGCGACCTCGCCACCGCCGCGCCGAGGCTGCCCGCTCGCTCGCCGTTCCTCGTCCACGCGATCCTCGTGCACACTGCACAGGTCCGGTTCTCATCCCGTATGCTGTCACGCGTGTCAGAGCGTTCTCGAGCTCGGTGCGGTTACGTTATTTATGTGCATATGCATATCTTAATACACGGTGTGCGATCTTGTGAGCGCCTTGGTGAAATTTCTGACTAACATTGAAATAATTTACCCTTGATAAAAGTGACTTGATATTTTTTTAAAGTGTTACTTTATTATTCATTTCTGCAAAAAAAAATTCCGGTTAAAAACGGACGAATCAGAAAAATCTTGTAGGATTGTTCAAATATTCTGGTTTTTATAATAGAAATTCTCATTATTATAATAGAACTCAATATAACTTATAATAACCGGAATATATAATATTTCAATCCTACAAGTTTATTTTGGTTCGTCCGTTTTTAACCAGAATTTTTTTTCCAGTGTGGTCGAGACTTTTAATCTATTACAGCTGGAGGCTATAAAGATTTAAAAGTGATAAGGAAGGACGATCATTTTTTATTATTTTAATCAAATTTTTAATTATGACCTTTATCCTCAAGATATTGTAGCTTGAAAAATCTGAGAAAATTAAATTCTTTTTCAACAAAAAGTATCACGCGGTTTACCAAGTGCGCTTATTATCGGACACCAAGTATCTTTAAATGAGACTTTGACATACATTGACTTGACTTTGGAAAAGTTTAAAAATGCACAAGTTTCGCAGAGCGACCTCGATTGATAACGAGACGTGGTCTCGTTGAAAAATCGCCTTCCGGTGGCTCTTATCGGATCCAATGGTCCAAGTTACATTTCTCCGTTTCTTTTGTGAATGTCACGTCGGCTCGAAGTAAACGAGAAAGTGGCATGAATTAGCATTTGCCAACAACCGCCGACTACTTTTCTTTTTACACATGACATTCGTACGGTGTTAATGGCAACTGATAAGGTCGGTCTCCGATTGTTTCCTTTCGTCGTGTATGCATATCACCGAGGGAGCTCGAGAACATCGCGCACGGAAACTGGTGGCACTGCAATGTGTCCGACGGATCGTCGATTTCTCGACAAACCGGAGTATTCTGCAGGTATAATATTACAGTTGGATGGGACGAAGGGGGTCGGGAGGAATCTTGCCGAGAGACTCGACGATATAACGTTGACGATGAGAATCTCGAAGACAGCAAAAATAGATTTTACAACGGCGTCCCTCGGCCACGGGCGGGAGATCCCGGTTCGCGAAGAATTCCCTCGGAAATTTCTTTCACCGCGCTATGTTCGGTGCGACGCGGCGTCAACGAGCCGGATATTCTCATTACCGATGTAACGAGAATAATTAGCGATATCGAATTCGCGTGGCGCATGACCGTCCGACGAGGAGCGCGGCGATTTAGTGCCTGTAACGCGGTGAAAACCGAGTGGAAAGTTCTTTTTTTGCGGCGCAATAACGATCGGATTCATGACTTAACGAAGGCAAACATCATACGTTATGCGCAGGCAGTCTCATTAATTTCGCCGTGACTTTCGTATTTTTCTGCATAATATCGAGACAATGAATGAGGCACCGGTTTTTATTGCCGCGAGTCACGAAATATGCGCCAAATTTTTTTTTTTCATATTTTTGCCGCGTTGGATTATATGCACGAAAAAACCTTCGCATTTATTTAGATGAAAATGAGAAAAAGAAATGTCAGAAATAATGCCAAGTAACTACGAATTGAACAATCATTATCTAATCGGCAAAGAAACATTTGGGAAACGGTGTGTCTGAATTGAGAATTATTGCAGAAATGGCACCAGCTTCCGTCGATTGATTTGTCGCTCGCAGATGAGAGACTCGTGCAAATAGCTCCGGCGCGCAAATTAAATCATCAAATTGGCGCCGGTGTTAATTGCACGCGTTAATTGCGCAAAGAGTATCGGTCATTCATCGCAAATCGCATGGGAGTTATCAATTATAGAACCGTTCATTTCAATCGTACTTCTCTTCTTGAAAGATGGTGCGTACGCCCTCTCATTTTGTAGAGGGAAAAGTGAGAGATTATCTCAGTAAGTGCGATTGAAAAGAATGGGGATTTTACGTACAATCGTGGATCAGCGCAAGCGGGTGCGTATCAGATGCGATCAAAAGGCATGCAATAAAATCGCTCTCACATCGGCGATTAAACTCGCGACAGTTCTACGATGTCTCGCGCATAAAAAAAAAACAAATCGACGATTGTCGCACGTTTACTCGCTTATGTAATCGCGAAAATGTGATATAGAGAAACGGAGGAAGCTTCTTTGAACAATAAGTCACACATAGTATGAGATGTAGTGTTTCTCGTTTCTCAAACCGTTACACCCTGAGATCATTCATAAGTGGAATTGTAATACGTAATTATGTATATTGAAAACAAATTCTGGTTAAAAACGGACGAATCAGAAAGTCTTGTAGACGTGATCAAATATTCGGTTATTATAATAGAAATTCTGATTATTACACGGAGAGAATTTTCTCTAAAAATTTAGCCTAAAAATCATGATAATCATGGGATAACTAATATTTCGAAGATTTTTATAAATTCTCTCTAATTTATTCATATCTATCACAATAAAATATAAAATCTGTTTGATTAATATTACAATCTGTTTGGTAATTTTTATTATGTAGTTTATAAAATTTCTGT
>VBVR01005474.1:0-12005 GCA_011638315.1 Tetramorium parvispinum
ACCGCAGATCGCACGTATTATTAAGACCAGGCCTGGACCAGAATGATTTGCAGGAATTAAATCCATCTCGGTGAGCCTCGGACTGGTGTATGAATGACCACCCTCGCCATTTCCCTGATTTCCTCCGGCTACACCACCTGAAGAATGCAAAATTATTTCTTAAGCTAATTGAGAATCATTATTTACAACGTATCTGAATCAGCAAAATTTATTTCAATCTATTTTTTCAATCTTACTTTCGATATCTCAATTGCAATTTAAAAATATATTTTTAAAAATTTACGTATTTAAGTATTACGTATACATTATAGATTTAAATATATCAAAAAAACGTATGAGATTGAGTATTTGAACATTGTAGAATCTTTAAATATATCATATCATCTTTACCAACGTAACCACCACCACCACCTCCTAATCTGCAACCGCCCGCCCCACCTCCACCGAAGCCTCCGTTAGCATGGCCCTTAGTTCTGGACTTATTTTCACAACCGAGACCTCCTATACCTCCATAAATTAATGACCTTCCCCAAGTCATTTGAACATTAGACATACCATTCCAACTTCCACCGGATCCACCTAGAAGCCGAGGTACCATATGAATCTACTTTTTTTCAAGTTGCATTGTAAAAATGCAACTCATAAATTTTTATTATCTACTTCAGAAAAATGAACTAATTACCCGTGCAGTTCATCTTTAATAAACATGTAGACGAAGGATGATTAGGTCGACGTGATTCAGTGTTCGTAGACTCTAATCTCGAACCACCGCCACCACCCGCAATTAAAATAGGTTCCGGCTCGCCGTTCACTTTCAACTACAATCAATTATGGGTCTACAAACTTGTATAATAATGAAAAGGGCACTACATATTGAAAAATATTGTAGAAGTGAAACAAGATTTTCTTTGTACAAACATTATTGTGATTCTAATCAAATATTTACATGATTGTGCTATAATAAAAAAGAATAACGTAAAATCTTTAATTTTTTGTCACTTTATTAAATTGCTACAATCATCATTTTACTAAAGACATAATATTTACTGTGAAAATAGTAGTTGCACCACCGCCACCGCCACCGCCACCGCCATAAATATTATTAAATTTTCGTTGCAGCGATGAATTCTTGATTGATTGCTCCGATCCCTGATAGTTTTAGAAAATGTATTTTTAAACTACAAGTGAAAAAATTATGTATAAAGATGTTAATAATGTTAATGTTAAATGTTCGTAAAATTCTATAATCCATATTGTTGATTAATTATCTCAATTATTATTTCATGTCATTCGAAGATGTCAATTAGATTTATTCTACATAATATTACAATATTTTCTTTATTTTTTAATTATATCTTTCTATATAATATTACAAATATGTGGGATGTGGACTTGTGTTATTAATGCCTATGTTCGCTAGCGTTATTTTACAACTATTGTAAAATTCATGAATCTGATTTTATGACTTATCAAATTCAATTAAAATTAGATTGGTTAATGCCAATCAAATTTGTGAATTTTACAATAGCAGTAACAATGAAACAGCTTTTTCTGCTAAATGCAACAAATTTTTATAATCTCGAAGAGCAGAAAGGAAGCATCTTTTAAATGCAGACAATAGTACATGCATTATACAACAAAATAAGTATGCATATGCATTACAAATATTTTTTATTCTTTAGCAATATAATAATAAATAATAAATGAGTCACAAAATATCAGCTCTAAATAAAACAGTTCTGATTTTGCATCGAAAAAGTATCGATCTTACATGTAATAAAATATTTTACATAGTAATTTAAAATAATGTTAGTTTACGTGTATAAACGTTTATGTAAGCAGGATTTTTGTATAACATTATCAGAAATATGTATATTACATAAACGTCGACGTTAATAGAATGAATACGTCAACAAATAAAAAATAACTTTATAAATACTTTATAAATATTAGCATTCAAGTTTAGAAGATCATTAAAATTACTTAATTCGTTAATTTTTAATTATAACTTATAAAAATAGTTGATAAATAGTTTAATTTCTGTAATAAAGCGCTGCAACACAAAAAATATAATACAAATTTATTAAAAATAATAGCTTAACTAGCTGGTTCTGCTTTTTGTCGTACCACAAAAATCAAACCTCGTTTATAATGTTAAGTCACTAAAATCATCTGAATTGATAACTTGTTTCTTTATTTAAACTATCAATGTATATGTTTTAAGAAGAAGTATGTATATTATTGTACACGGATTGTGATTAAATATAATACAATGTATGATATTTTAAATAAATGAAAATGAATATTTTAATTAGCCAGTCCTGATTTTTGCCATTACATCGCAGAAATCGGACCTTGTTTGTGACGATACGTCACTGAAAATTTATATATTAAATTTGCAATTTTCAACTAAAGTTTTCACTTTTATTTTTGCTGTACCTGATTAATCATGATCCGTGTCCAATAATATACATATTGTTTCTTAAAACATGACGGTTTAAATAAAGGAACAAGTCATCAATGTAGACGATTTTAGCGATGTACAACAGAAACGAGGACCGATTTCTGCGATCTAATGATAAGAGGCAGAACTGGCTAGTTGAAATACTGTCATTTATTTTAACTATCGTGCAGTATATTATATTTAATCACGATCCACGTACAATAATATACATCGGTTTTTTAAAAGATGTACATGATAGTTCAAATAAAGAAATAAATCATTAATTTAGATAATTTTAGCAACTTAACGTTATAAACGAGGTATTATTTCTGCGATATGACAAAAAACAAAACTAGCTAGTTGAAAAATTGATATTTTTTTATTGAAATTGTAATGAATTTTTTGAGCGTTTCAGTGCTTTATTGCACAAGTTGAAATGTTCATCAAATGTTTTCATAAGCTATAGTTAAAAATTATTAAATAAGTAGTTATAATAAGCTTTTAAACTTGAATGCTAATATTTATGAAAATATTTATCTGTTGGAATATTTATTTTATTAATATCAATATTTATATGATGCATGTATATCCTTTATAATATATGTATAAATATTTTGCTTACAAAAATGTATATGTATACACGTATACTAATATATATTTTAAATTACTATCAGAAATATTTTATGACATGAAAGATACAACTTTTTGGATATACAGTTGACATCAAAACTGTTTTATTTAGATTTGATATTTCGTAACTATAAGTTTTGTAAAGACGTATTTATAATGTATATAAACATTATGTATATAAGCATTATTTATGATACATAATGCATATAAGAACGGACCTAATATTTTTAGATGCGAATATGGCTCTGTGATTAGTCTACAATTCTTAGGATCAATCCAGACGAACTTGCATAAGTGCATAAGCATATGCATAAGAGAATGGTCTATTTTCCATATGAACAAATTTATGGACCAATCAATTTTCTTATGCATATGTTTATGAATTATGCAAGGTTGTCTGGATTGACTCTTAGGGTATTACTTTTAAGCTAGATTTATAGAGGCCGTAAAATGTTAATTTATGTCAAAATCGTACAATTTCGATCAATTGTGTCACTTGATTCCGCTGTGCGTAACTACGCAATAGTCAACATTTTATGGCCTCTATAAATCCGGCTTCACACGTACATTTCCGTAACCGTAATCATAAGATTTCGGCCAATCACATTATTCAATTCGGCAGTCCGTAATCATAACGACCGAATCGACCAATCGTGTTGCTCAATTTCTTAAGATTACGGTTACGGAAATGTACGCGTGATCTTTAATCGGGTTCAATAACATCCATAGCTGTCAGGTATACCACTCGTAACCATGTAAACCGTATCCATGACTACGTTTACACGGCACCGTTAATCGGCTTTAATACATCCGTAGTTGTCAGACAGACCAATCACAGCTATCCCATTCTTCTGAAGAAAGGTTATGATTGGTCTATCTGACAACTACGGAAGTTATAAAACCCAATTAACGTGCTGTGTAAACGTAGTTCATGAGTGCTGATACACGGCATCATTAATCGGGTTTTATACACGGTAGTTGTCAGGCAGACCAATCGTAATCATGCCTCAAAAGAATGGAATAACTGTGATTGGCCGGCTTAAGAGCTATCAATGTTATAAAACCCGATTAAGACTGGCTTCACATGGAGCGTAACTTGCGTAAGCGTAACTTGCACCGACCAATCACATCTTATTTGAATATCAGCGGACGCTACAGATTACGCAAGTTATGCCCCATGTGAAACCAGCCTAACGGTGCCGTATAAACGTAGTCATCGACTTGCGACGTGCAACGATTACGAAATATGATATGGTATTTATTTTCTGTCGGACTTTGAAAGATAATCGGTAAACTTCAACTGTTTCATTTTATTTTATTAGTGTGCTATGTGATACACTCAACATACATTGTATAAAAAGTATCCTATATTTGTTTATACAAAAGATTAATCTGAAAATACCGGTAAGCAAATCATAAATTTTCTTCAATCTAGCCAATGAATAGTGTATTATTCTAAACAATAAACTAAAATTCTAATCATTGACCGTATTTTTTAATAAGTGTGAAATAGAATAGCCGTAAACAGTTAGGCAGAATCTCTTTATTATTTGGCTAAAGAAATATATCCTTCCTAACCATTTACGGCTATGCTATCTTACGTTGATTTATTCTAAAGAATATTTTAATTATAATTTTTATGTGTAAGTACATTCTCTGTTTCGAATTTTTTAGCTATTAACTTTATCTGACATTATTATGTTATAATTCTTTTTACAAGAACCATTATAGTTTTTGATAAAAATTATTTTAATAAACTATCTTTCATTTTAATCATGTATTGCATGAAGTTTTTCAATAAAATACATAATTTATGAATAGATGATTATAATACTTATTGTTAAATAAATGTTATAAAAAGAATTTTATAAACAATATAAATTCCATAGCTTGTTTTAATTATTCATCATTGAAAATATCTTATTTTATTATGATCCCAGCAAACACAATGTTACATGTAACGTACATGTAATGTATATGTTAGTTATAATTTCCTACTCAACAATGTAACTGTTATATAATGTGTTATAAATAGTTACATTGTTGAGTAGGAAATTATAATTAACATGTACGTTACATGTAACATTTTGTGTTTGATGAGATATACTTTATATTAATTTCAGTGACAAAAATACAGATAAAATTTGCACATCTATGTCATAATTACGTCTTTAACACAATACGTTCCAATGTACTGTTTGCGAAAAATACTTAACAAATTCATACATATGTCTATCTTTCATATAGACTTATTTTATCTTTATTTTTTTATTATCTATTATTATCGAAAGTAACAAGTAGAATTCAAACTATATGTATGCATATGTCTGCTAAAATCGACTATTTACTGTTTTTTAGAAAATACATTTAAACTTAATTGTAAATATGATATTTGATTTTAGGATTTCAGTTTATATCAGTACAAAATGTTTGTATTGGTTTTATTCACTGATAATGTTTATTATATCTGTAAGGAAACAGATGTAATTATAGGAAAAAAAGGTTGTAGCATAAAGTACAAAGATGGGAAACGATATGCCGGTAATGTTATTACCTATAATGGTACGTAAAACATGCATATACATATATACATCTGTATCTATAGGGTCCCAGAATTCACGCAAGAAGTAATTTTGATAAAATACACAGGTTTATAATTAAAAATTGTAAACTTTTTATTGATTCATGAAGTATATAGTATAGGGTTCATTTTCATTTTACTAAGTTAAAGTTTATATTAAATATTTGTTTATACTAAATTTATATATTAAACATCTTTCCTTTAATTACAGATAATTATAATGAATTAATAAATATAAAAGCAAAATATGAAGAAAAAAATAACTTGCCAATTAGACAATGTCAATCAACAAAAGTAAAGCCACGAATTATAAGTAATATTCTCAGTAAGTATTTGCAAACTATTGTTACATATAGTATTGAGCTTATTTTATTCAATGTTTTTATAATATTTGAATATTGATATTACTAAATTAAAAATTTTTAACAATATTTTAGTATCTCCTGCGTACAAAGACCAATTAATGGAACAGGATATTTCCAAAGATGAAAACTATAATATTGCAAATTTTACTAGAGAAATATCTGAAAGTGAATATACAGACAATATACCCAAAAATAATTAGACATACATTACATGATTACACACATACATCATTACATACATCACATGATTACATACATACATACATCATTACATACATACATACATCATTACATACATTATATGATTGCATACATACATACATCATTACATACATTACATGATTACATACATACATACATCATTACATACATACATACATCATTACATACATTACATGATTACAAACATACATACATCATTACATACATTACATGATTACATACATACATTCATCATTATATACATTACATGATTATGTACATACATCATAAAATAACAATATTACAGATGCAAAAAAATACAATGAATGTACAGAGTCGGCTATTTCCAATGATTTAGCTCGTAATACAACATATGATTTAAATGAAATAACAGAAATGCTTGATTTTGAAAAAGTTAAAGAAATAGCAAAGAATGTTCAGAGCACTTTTAATATTGATGCAGTTGGATTAAGTCGAGGTAAAAGATATGTAGTCAACACATCCAGTCTGTAATACAAAATCAAAGTAAATGATACATACAAAATTCAGGGTTTTAACCTAAGTAAATTAAAAACTTATAATACTTTTTAAAAAATTTCTTTAGGTTTTTGTGAAGAATCTACACATTTTGATAATGACTTTAACCCAAATAATGCAGGGTAATTAATTTTTATCTTTATGTTTACTTTGTTTTTATTAAATTAAAAATACATCTTTTTATTAAATGTAAATATATGTATAATACAGGAATATTCTTATGTTTCCTTTCGATGAATTTCAAATGGAACAAGAATCTGATCTGGTTCATTTAACTGATAATATTACATATCACGACAAAAGTTTTGAAGATGTAGTATATCCACCCTACCTAAATTTAGCAAATGTGCGGGAAGAAGGTAATTTCGTGTTACAATTAACAATAATTTTATTTTTACAATTTTATAATAATAAAAGTAGAGATTTATATATAGTACAGTATAACTTTTATGACTCGAATCCTAAGGGAAAAACTAATTTGTTCGTGTTATCAATGGATAAAATAGGGAAGTGTTTGTGATGCAAAGGCATAAATAAAATTCGATTTATAAAGGTCCAAAGACACAGAAATTATTTACTGCTTCAAATTATACAGTAGAAATAGAAATTTGATTTATAGAAGTTTATCTCAAATTTCAGAAGACGATACATTTTTAGATTTGAGTTACAAAGATTTTACATGTGATGTAATTCGTTTCGTATATTCGAGTTAAGTAATATAAACATTTCGACAAACATAGGTTTTCATGTTAGAAAGGTAATGAACCAAATTCTTAAACACATGGAAGTTTTCGACTTATGGAAATTTCGGTTATGGAAATTCTACTGTACTTTAATTTCTAATATTAATATCGATATTTTGAAATGCAATAATATTTCAGATTAGAATACATAAAATAGCAATTCTAACGTAAGTATTATTTGTAAGCAAGAGATATTAATGAGTATATTGTATCTTATTTTAGAAGACGAAGATAAAACAATTTACGTTGACACCAATAATAAAGAAAGTGATTCTTCCTATGTGCCCGATTCTGATATTTCTAAAAATAGCGAGCTAGAGAACGAGCAAAATTCAAAAACTTTTACAGATGATAAAAATCAAAAAGTGTCTAAAGAATCAATTAATACATCTTTGGAAAATTCATCTTCTTTTAAACAAACCGTACCAGATGACATTAATATGTTCGTTAAAACTATAGAATCCGGTAATAAAAAAGATTTTTGCATTTACTGCCAAACAGAACAATCAAAACTGAGTCGTCATCTTAATAGAAAGCATAGAGAGGTACAAGAAGTAAGAGACATTTTTTGTATTCCCAAAAGACAACCAGAACGTAGAATTTTGATAAATAATATTCGTAAAAAAGGGCAGTATTATTTTAACACCAATACAAATGTTAATACAGGTGAATTAAAAGTCATGCGACGACCTAGAACTAAATATAATAAAAACTAATAAAAGTGCTACTGATTTTGCTATATGTTCACAATGCAAAGGTAATTATTCGAAATCAGCCCTACGATATCATTATCGAAAATGCAGTAACAAAAAGTCTAAGAAAAGAAACGTATTAGTAAAGTCAAGAAAGGTTACAGGCCGTATTCATGACTCTGCGTATAAAATTCTTCGAGAACGCGTTTTTCCTTCGATGAAAGACGACAGCGTTTCGAGAGTTATAAGATACGACGAACTAGTTATTGATTACGGAAACAAATTATGTGAAAAATATCAAGATCCTCATTTCTATGATATGATTCGACAAAAATTACGTCAAATTGGTCGATTATTACTTCAGATAAAAAGTCAGAACGATAACATTGATAATCTCTTTGCAATCTTTACACCAGATCATTATGATAACTGTCTTAAGGCTGTCAGAACATTAGCAGGTTTAAATGACTTGGGAACTGGTTTTAAAACTCCTTCACTGGCAACATCTTTAGGGACTTTGCTAAAACAATTATGTAAGCGCTGTATTACAGTAATGATAAAAAGACGTGATAAGGTAAACCGAAAACTTGCAGAAGAATTTTTAAGTCTCATAAAAGAAGATTATTCATCATCAATAGCTAGAACAGCTATCGAAACTCAGTATCGGAAACGTAGACAATCGAAACAATTACTACCAACTCAAGATGACATTAAAAAATTAGAGACCTACTTACGAAATAGAATGAAAACAGCTTATAATTCATTAACACAAACATTTTCTATAAATACTTGGAAAGCATTGTTGGAAAGTTGTTTATTGTTTATACAATTATTCAACCGTCGAAGACCTGGAGAAAGACTTCCAAAACTATGAGAAAGTGAATGAAAGTACGATAGGTACAGCTTATCAGTCGCTTAGTAATGATGAGAAAAAAGCGGCAGAAAAGTATATCCGATTTACGATAAGAGGAAAATTAGGCCGTACAGTTCCTGTTTTACTTCATAAGGACGTATTGGAGAATCTACAATTACTTCTAAGCTACCGCAAAAGAGCATGTGTTCATGCAAAGAATCCGTATCTTTTTGGAATACCTGGCACACTAAAAGGAGACTATCGTTATTTAAGGGCATGTGATCTTATGAGAAAATATTCAGAGGATTGTGGAGCATCACATCCGGAGAGATTACGAGGGACTAATTTAAGGAAACATATAGCTACAATGTGTACAAATTTAAATTTAAGAGATCACGAAGTTTCCGATTTGGCTAATTTTATGGGTCATGCAGACAAAATTCATAAAGAACATTACCGACAACCCATTTTAAGTAGAGAGATATTTCAAGTTTCCAAATTACTAGAAATTGTACATGGAAAAGAAAGTAACGAAGAAATACAGAAAAGTGATACGGAGGAATGTGAAAATGAGCAAAATGGTGTGGAATGTGGAGCATCATATTCTTCACGTAAGTTTTATTTTCACTTTCTTTGTAAATTTTATAATTGAATTTTTAACATATTAGTAAATACGTATATATATGACTTTAGCAACTTTAGTTAATTACAATTATAACTTATTTTAGTTATTAAAATAATTAAATAATCTAGAATTATATACTTACATAGGTTAACTAATATTATTTTTTACTTCTATATAGAAAATAGTAAATCTGTAACAAAAGACAGAGGGCAATCTAACAATGTGACATTACATGAAATATCAAATGGTACGTTTCTATTTTCATTAAATCTGTATGTTCTGTCATATAAATCTATATAACAACGTGTTTATGAAATTTGTCAATAATTTTCTATTAAATTGTTTTTTCTGTAAAAAAATTGGTTGATATTTGATTTCAAACATCTAATTATTATTCGTTTCTAATAAATAAATAACATTTTAAAATAATTTTACCATTGCTTTAAACAACTAGTTCGTCAAAAGAATTCGATTTATATTTTTAAAAAGTAAGATTTTAACGAATATTTAGTTAGTTTAATATTTTAATAGTAACGATAAATAATTAAAGTGACCGTTGTATAAATAAATCAAATAATAGTAAGAACCCTTTTAAACGGTCAGACTGGATCACTTTTGCTAAATAATATCTTCAAATGTCGTTTATACACGTCGCCTGAGAAACGTTTTTCCTTTATCTTATTCTTACTATTACGACAAAATATTATCACGTGCTTCAGTAATCGAATTGATTAAGACGCCTATTCCGAATAGTCGGGCGATTCCAGGTTTGAATCTTGTCTGAGGTAATTATTTTTTCGCAACGCATAGTCCCTATATAAGTTTTTAATGATATATATTAATATCGTAATTATTAAAATTGATTAGCAACTTTAATTTATGATTATACTATTCTAGCTTTAGCTTGAGACTGCGTTTTAAAGACCGTAGTTCTCGACGCATAATTGGCCGAGGGAAAAATGTTCTCGAAGAAATTATTTGGCAAAAGAGATCCAGCCTGATCGTTTAAAAGGCTTCTTACTATTATTTGATTTATTTTAATAGTAAATTGAATTTTAGTGATCTGTGTACGTTGGTGTTACAGATTCATTAAATTGTGCATCCACCTCATATCAACATAGCTCAGACGGAAATAAATCATCTTCTACAGAAATAATTTCTAAGAAAAAAAGAAAACGTTCAAGTAAGTTTAATTTATTAATTTATACAATGAATTATAAAATACATTAATTTTTTTTACATTACATATATTTTGTTTTTAGCATCTCCATTTGGAAAGTGTATTCGTCGACGTTGGACTGAAGAAGAAAAAAACATTGTATATGAAACGTTTAAATATCATATTACGACTAAAACGCAGCCTTCTTTCAAAGAAATTCAGAAATTAAAAGATGTAGTCCCCGGTATTCTTAAAGATAGAAATTGTGCAACAATTAAGTCATGGATAAATAATCAAATGAAAAAGCAAAAATAAGTAATATAAAATGTTATAAATAGAGTCCGGACGTTGCACAATTCCGTGTCGTGCGCGGAGAACCACTGTATACGAGTGAATCAGGTGCTCGCTAGAGAGAGGTAACAATAGCAGTTAGCAGTCGTCGCATCTGCTATTGTTATCTCAATCTAGCGAGCATTCGAATCACTCGCACTTAGCGATTTTTCGCGTGCGACACGGGATTGTGCATGAATGTCCGGACTCTAGTTATAAACTATACGAACTATCTATCTCTGTATCTATTTCTGTAACGTATCTATTTCTGTAATTTCGCAATTTTGATCAGTATATTTTCTTTACATCTACATATTATGTTACATCTACGAAATAAAATAAAAACTTTATTACATTAATATTTTTTATAAATACATGGGAATCATTGTCGGAAAGTTGTTTATTGTTTATTTAATTATTGAACTGTCGTAGACCTAGAGAAATTAAATGCGCTTTAATTAAAGACTTCCAAATCCATGAGAAAGTGAATGAAAGTACGACAGGTACAGCTTATCAGTCGCTTAGTGGTGATGAGAAAAAAGCGGCAAAAACGTATATCCGATTTACAATAAGAAGAAAATTAGGCCGTACAATTCCTGTTTTACTTCATAAGGGTGCTATTTCACCTGTCGTACGATAAATTTGTTGGACATAGCGATTGGCTGCGGGATAGAAAATTTCTAGAGACTCGAAAAATTTTCTATTCCGCAGCCAATCGCTACGTCCGTCAAATTTGTCGTATGACAAATGAAATAGCACCCTTAAGGTGCCAATACATGGGAGCGTCCGAGCGTCGAGCGTCAAACACGTGCGCATCACCTTTGCGCAGGATTCTAAACCGTACAG
>VBVR01005475.1:0-12017 GCA_011638315.1 Tetramorium parvispinum
ATATTCTACAAACCATATAATGTGTCTAATTTTTATATTATTTATTTGTTTATATCCACTAAAAATTAAAGAAAATCAATTTTATTTATTTCTTATATATTTCTCTATCTTTATTTATATTCATTCTTTAAAAAGCAGTATTTCTTTTTTCCAGGCTACATTGCGAAATGTGAGAAATCGCAGTTTCTAAACATAATCTTTAATAAAGAGATAAAAATCGATTTAACGATAATGGACGATCAGAATATTAGCGATAGTCAGATAAATAAAACCTTCCAAGTAGGCATGGTTTAGACATCGCGAGACACGATTCGGCGAACGAATCGTGAGAACGAGACGAACTCATGAAGAAAAGATCACGATGTTGCCTGGTGAATCGATCGAGGCGAAGGATCGGTGCCGGTTTTAAGCTGAAAGTTAATTCTGTTCTTTCGAGGCTCGTCGTGGCTCGCGCGAGGCATGAAAGAATTCCGTGGTGTAACGACAAATTAATTATGCGAAGCACACGTATGTCGATTGACGTCACGCGATTGACCTTACGAATACCATATACGAGGGATAATACGAGTACAGTCTGCCTCTTTTTTCGGCCGATCGTCATGGCCAATCGGCTTTTACAATCGATTAATTAGAATAACTTGAATGACGAGCCTCGATGACGTCACACACACGCACACATACACAGGCACGGTGAAAAGTATTATAAATGTAACCTTTTGTTGGTTCAAGGCTTCAGTGTGATTTCTTAAAAAAAAAGGTTAGAGAGAGAGAAAGAGAAAGAGAGAGAGAGAGAGAGAGAAGATATGGAAATATTTCAATAAAAATTTTACTTAGAGATCGCAGCTCTAAAATGTCATGTAAGAATGACAACCAGAAAACACTTAAAATTGCAAATGTATAATACTATTCATTGATACCGCTGCTGCTAATTTGCAAAAATAATAGTACGAAAAACATGAAATATACCGAGGATAATATAAATCCATGCCCTACTTGCCTGATTTATTATGTATTGTGTGTACATATATATGTGACCAACTTTCATTGCAATATAATTTATGTAAAAATGTCCTTAAAAGAGGTAGAACTGGTTATATTTGCAAGCGCTGCCTAAATATTTAACGTAGCGATTGCTTAACATTGAATTTCGCAAGCCGAAACGAGTCAATTATCCATTCCGATTATAGGACCGCTGATTTTATTTTCTGCTCGTTCGCCGTGCTTAAAAAATTGTTCACCTCGCTTATCGTGTATCGTTAATGACTAGCATATTAAGCAAGATTCGAGCGTAAACGCGCCAACGTAATTGCGATTATTTACTGCCTCTCCGTGCGTCAACGCTATCATTATCGTTATTATTATTATCATCGATGTCTTCGATATCTCAAAATGTTATACCAACCGAATTCTTTCGGCACGAAGGAATCTTGCAACGCACGCACTTTCGGTAACCGCGCCGGTGACGGCCGGTCGCCGCTTTCTAAATTTCCACGCGGCAAAATCGATACCGGCAAGCGATCTAGAGCGTAATCGCTGGCCCGCACATCTGCATTAGCGTCGTTAACGATATATACACACGTTATTTGCGCTAACGTGCGCGCTACGACGACACGTGTGTGTATGTGCAAACACGATGCGTCAGCCGTGGAGACTTTAATGAAGCGAAGCGGTAATAATGGTCGGCGTGTGTACGCCGAGCACGGCGGACCCGGGCGAAGAAAGTCTCGCAGCCTCCTGGCTCGCCATAATAATCGCGATCGAAACACGGCGGCGGCACGGAGCCTCCTTCTTTCTCTCTCTCTCTCTCGTGGGAAGAAAGTTATGCTCCTTATCGATCGTCGTAATCCTTACTCGCGTGCACACGCATGCATGCACGTGCACACGCGCGCGCGTGTGATTCGCTCTGCCGAGATTTTTCTATTTTCTCGTCTCTTCTCGCGCGCGGAATCGTCCACGTAACGACGCCGGGAAAGGAAAGTTCCGCCAGCCGCAAAAAGACGCGTGTAGCATAATCGGCAAACCTCCCCGCAACCCCGGTCGCCGCGGTAATCGATTAACATTCTATTAAACACGTGGTGCGATTTGTGTCATTATTGTGAAACACGGTGGAGACTCCGTATCGAAATTCGATACGGAAGTAAGAATCTTTTCATTTCTATCCTCAGATGAAAGTGATCTCATTTAAGTTAATTATATTAATTATATAATTGAGATAATTCAATTATATTGTAATTATTAATATTGAATCCTTGTCTACATAAAATACAATCTTGAATTCTGTTGAACGGGCAAAATAGAAAAATGTTTAGAAATTAAAAATAAAATAGGTGTTTATATTTTTTATGAAATTAAATGGGGACGAATCTGATTGAAAGGATCCATGACTCCGAGAATATCGTGATAATCATATGCGTTTTCGCAACATTATCCAAAATTAATATACGATATAGTCGCTATTAGACCAGTTTTGTGCGTAATAGACAGATCGCGGCATGTATAAAAAAATTTACATATCGAGAAATGGTGGACATTCGCATACATTAGATCGACGTTGCTCAAGAGAAAAAAATATTCTGATGTCAAAACGTAACAAGGTCATTGTATATAGGGCTATCTATATGCAAAGATTTCTTCATCGAGGCGCAAAAACCTGAGAAGCGGAACAGCGAAAATTTTCATTCGTGTTTTATGCCTCCACGTAAAATCTCGAACAATAAATCTAAATTGAACTCATTTAAGATTCGAGTCTTGTACAAGAAAATACACGATCGTAAAAGAAAGGAGAAAAAAAATTGAAAGATCATTTATCTTCCGCGAGTGTAACCGCGCTTAATTAGATGCGCTTAGAATGATTTAAAGTCGTGGAATATTTCATTCTGATAAATCGCCCAGTTTTAAATAAATTTCACGGCTTTCCCTGTGTCCTGAATCTATCCAGATTTCAATTCCGAGGCATTTTTGCGTGGGTCGGGAACGTTCTGTTATTCCGTCTCCGTACGACATGTGGACGGATTGACAGTGTAATGTCTTCATTCACCGCGTCTGACTGGTCTGCTTCGCGAGGAAACGCGCGAGGACGAGCGAAGTGCAATTACACACAGGCACACGCGCACCGAGGTGCGACGGAGCGACCGAGAGCGAGGACAGAGAGGAAAAGCGGAAACGCTCGTTAACGGGGCTCGGCACGAGGATCACGAAGGTAACGCATGCCGCGTGCTCTTGGGGATATGAAGTACATGCCACCCCTCCCGTAGTGCAAGCACGACACGATGACGAACGCAAACACGTCGCGATCGTCGTCGGCGACGTGCCAGGAAACGGCCTGGAAGACGACCGGAAAGTTATATTATGTCTTATTATCGCGCACGCGAGTAGAAAGACGCGGCAGCGCGCAATGGGCAAGAAAGCAGGAAAAAGGCGAACGGTGAAAGGGTCCTCCGACGAACGAAGCGTCCGAGGAAGAATGCGCAACGTCCGAGCGCGACCGTTCGCGGAAATTCCTATTGTTCAACCCGGGATCGCCTCGTCTATTTATAGCGATAATGCGTCCAAGGTTGATTGCAAGAATCCCGCGAGAAATTCCAAGTGCAAGCCATTATCGCTCCGTTGTTCATACAATGTGTATCCAATAATGAAGATTAATGAAACGATATTTTTAATAGCTACACGTATTAGAGATCGGTTCGTGTCTCTCGGGAGTATAAATAGCTCCCGGGATAATTCCTCGCGAAATACGTAAACGTTTGATTTTATTTGAGCGAACGTTTGCTCTGAAAATAACGCGCGCGGTTTCTCCTAATTGCCCGTCTTTCCTCTATTTTACTTTCGCCGCGGAAACAATTTGCGAGCCTTGATTAGTTCACCGGGAATAATGAGGAAGAGATGAGTCACATTAATCACGAGGGGAATCGTTTTACGAGCGTTAGCGCCTCGCGGGTGACATAACGCTTCGAATTTGTAGCACAGTTTGTCACACAATTTACCGCTGATATACCGGAAACGGCTCATTTAATTCCCCGGTTTGTGCTCCGGCGCTCGTCAGCGTCGCTTTCTTGCGCGTCGCTGTCGGAGGGATCGCCGCATGTCCCGTAAATGATCCACGGGAGAGATCTTTCCGCGGCGGTAGGGGGAAAGGAGAAAACAAATAGGACGTCGGGCGAATCGTCGCGGTGCAAAGCATCGGCAATTAGGCGTATCGTGGATATGGGGAACGGGACTTTCGGTGCTCCAGTTCCCACCTCGTCGCGAGATATCCGATCTGTTCTCACGCGTGCCCGATATTATCGCCGTTGACAATGCAAAGTATCCCTCGTGGGATACAGCCGCCCCCTCTTTCCAGCCCCCGGGTCTCTCAACCCGGCGTCGCCGGAAGTGTCTCTTTTCGCAGACACTGGAGAGCGGAACGGAGACGGAGGTGACGAAACATCGATTGCCGCGCTGGAATTTTTTTTCTCAGATCGCGATTACGGGCATTTAAATCGGAGCGATGCGATTTGTTAAACATGCGATTGTCTCTCCTGAGATTCCTGTTATACCATACGTGGAAGAAATACAAAATAACATGTTTACTCGGTACGCTTCTTCTTTCTTTGATGCATATTTTATGAGTATATAAATATATATGTATATATATATATACAATATGGCCGCAGGCGCGTATATATACATACAATTTGCAAGCAGCGTCGCTGCACGCAGAAACTTTCTAACGTACCCGTGTATTCGCACACCGAGCGATTATAAAATTGCAGCCTTAAACGAGCGGATCGTGCCGTGCGTGTAAACGCGAAAAACTTGGTAGAGTCAAGGAAATGAATCTAACGCACTGTAATAAGAAGAGCAGAAACGTAGCAGAAGGATGAGAAAGAGTTAAAGTTATTTATTCGACGCGCAATATCTCCATTTTTTGTTCACGAATGCTATCACTGAGATCTTGCATTGTCTTCGCAAAGAAATTTAAAGAAATTTATGTTTTCGATTTTATGTTCAATGCAATTAAAAATCACGCGCGTGTACGGAATTTAAATCGCTCTGATATCGTACGCTATCTTTATACAAACATATGGTTTCACTTTTTTTGAGTAACAGATGATTTAACAATATCATCCCGAGATGTATTCAGGATAAGCGTGTAATTGCCACGTGGGGCGTTGGAAACGGTTTTTACCTTGTATTCCCTCCATCACACGGTGCATTACGAAACTGGATGAATTGTATGTAAAGATAAGCGTTGCGGCAAGCAAGTCGCAGCTTAGACCCAGTTACTTTCGTAATTTCTCGTAGGCTGCAAGGCGAGTCTCATCTTTTCATCTAACAGTAATTGCCGCAAAAGATGTTACTCATTGTGGCATCTATTCTTAACTTTTACCCGCGCCGAGCCTCTATTCAGAGGCCCCAGCATTCGCTGCCTGTTATTACGCTTCTTACCGCGGTCCAGCCGGTGGTACAAAAGTAACGGTGCGCGCGAGCCGTTGGCGCGAAAAAGACCGAGTGAAAGTCCAGTTAGTTTCGAGAGTGATTCAAGATCGATCCGCCTCTCCGCCGGTCTCTAATAGATAAATTCATTACACCGATCACCTAGAAATATACCCCAATGATATCCGGCCGCACGTACATTTTAACGCAAGGCGAAATTGCAAAGTGTTTTCGTAATACTTCTTTTCTTCTCACGAGTTTACTCTCTAAAAGTTTACTCTCTAAAAATCAGTGAAATCAGCGATTATACACTGATTGTCAGTGTTAAGTATACCACTAAATTTTTCAGTGGTATATTTAACACTGACAATCAATGTATAATCGTTGATTAACAGTGAGTTTTTCACTGATTTCACTGATTCATTTTTAGAGAGTAATAATACACTACTCGAAAGTAAAGAATGTTATTGTTTAAAGAGCGACTGAATCATAAAAATCAATAATAAACACTTTTATCTTTTCGCACAATGGTCGATTAATTCCTAATGTATTCACAGTATTGAATGATAGCATGAATGTGATTTTTTTCCTTCTTGAAAAAAAACTTAGTACTGTAAAAGCATTCGTAATGTTAACGTAATTTCCCATTCTCTCATCAAATTTGTTATTTAACTTAGTCATTACATAATTAATCATTACTTAATCTTTGTACACTAGACTTTTTACTTAGATAATTTTATTCAGTCGCAAAAAATTTGCAGATATTCATAAGCAAAAAATAAAGGCATAAAAAAACAATTGTTCGAATAATTTTAATCGGAGGTATTTTTCGAGAATCTCTTGGCAATTTCTCAATTTATACTATTACAGAATATGTATAATCGAATATATTGTACAATTTTGTAGTACAATTTTGTGGGATAGTAGATTTTTCTAGAAATATCGAGCCACATTGTTAAAGTATGTTTCACGGATGCTGGTCACACGATCGCGCAATCTCTGCGAATTCTAGCCATTCACATGAGCTGGCTCGCTTTCGAGGAGACTCGTATGCGATAAGAGCACGCATACGTCGGACGTTATTAATTAATCTGGCACAGTTTGCACGAATTGAGGCGGACAAAGGCAGCGTCCGCGTTCCGCGATTATGACACACCGCGTATCCGCGCCGGTTCCATCCGTTTCTTCGTGAGCTAACAAGGATTACGATTGAGTCGACGGTAAGACTAGTCAAGAATACAGTAAGATACCGAGAGAAAGTATGAAAAGGTGCAAAGGTGCTCTCTCTTTCTCATTCCCTCTCTTTCTTTCTTATTCTGTTTGGCAGCAAACGACGAAATTGAAAATGCTTTCATCGAAATTGAGGATTGCTTTCTACGCGAAACGTAGACGATTGTATCTCTCGTTGATTATTTCACTAATAAATCAGTAGCCTATCACGGATGATGGAGAAGTGGAGTAGAATTTCTTTCCGTCTTTTGTGTACAATTTCTCTTTCGGACAGAAAAGCATTTCATTTCTTTACGATGTTTTTAAAGCTACAGAAACGGCACTGGATTTCAGTGGGAAAATCGAGGATCGAATAAAGCTATAATGACGTCTCAACGAGATTTTATTCTTTTAAAACCGATATTATATTATGCAAGTGAGCTCCTACAGACCGTCTTCGACATATGACCGCCGACGTAATCTACCCTGGCCATCATTTGTCACCACTAATCTTCGCGTGACATGTTACGTCGTTCCTCCTCATTAACCTTTCAACCGAAAGCTTCTTCCGCTGCCTCGACTTCAGTCGCGCTCGTGGAAAACAGTGTCTGATCTCAGTTACGTCAAGCGTCAGCCGGTTGAACAATACTGCATTATTTTTATTCGCGATTTCTATCCTTCCGTGTGGCATTCAAAGAACCGGCAGTCAAACATCGATATTCGTTTTTCTGTCTCGTCTTTTTTTTAAACATAATCAAATGTAATTGCGTGCAGCGTGATCCAACAGATATTATCCAACTGCAGTAATAGCAGTTAGATAAGATCTATTACATTACTTCTGTTAGGTAATATTTATCATCTATTCTAATTTCAAGACACATTATCTGCCATATGTATAAAATATCACGAAGTCGCAGTAGCCTTTACATATTTTCGAGGACAGGACATTTCGACGTTTGACACTTTTTAAATATTTAGACTATATTTTTCCACGAATATCAAACTGCTTTTAAGGAAAACGCCTTTGGGAACGCCGCTTACAACATTGTTCCAGCGATACTCTCGTTGTTTAAATATCCCAGAGTGTAAACTGTGCGTTCGTATGTCGAAGAGATATAAAGTCCGTGTGAACACGCGTAAACAATGTACTTCCGTTGCTTATTAGTACTGTAATTTCGCGCGACGACGAGATCCAAAGGATCCGTCGTGTACGTGCCAGCCGTCCATGTCCGCGAGCCGCTAAAAGGCGCGTTGCAAGGCAGGTTTTCGTCCGGCCGAGGCGCGTTCCGTGTGCACCGCCTCGCCGATCGAATGCCTGCATTCCTACCGAGCCAATAACGCAGCCAGTCGTTGGTCTCCAGGCCACTGAGCTGTAATAGCAGGTCGGGCTCCAATCGACAAGCGCGTAAAGTCCGCCTTGAAACGAAAATGCTTCGCGGAATCTAAGCGAACGAGCCGATCGGCTGTAAATATGCAATGATTTTCAATCGCGTATTTCGCGGTATTCGTGATAATTCGTCAGCCCTTCGAAAATAATTTATTCGACAAATCGAGCTGTAAGCGAGAAGAAAACTTTGAAAAGCGAAACTCTCGAGAAAAAACGAAGCGCTCTGGTGCAGCTAAGCCGAGCGAACATTAGAAAATTGATGTAAATTTTTGCAACTCCGTAGGATCGACTTTCTCGTATTTTCTCGTACGAGAGCCAAACTACCGATTTCGTCAGATAGGCAAAGCGAGATCGGCGAACGGCGATAAGCGTACCTCACGAATCTAGAGCCGCGTGTCCGCATCAATCGAGATGAGAGAGCGAACGAGGAAGGGAACGTAATTTCATCAAAGCTCAACTTCGTGCTCTGCATATCCCCGGCATTGCTCGCTCTCTCGCGCATTTTGCAATCGCACGTAGTAAAGAGAGAATCCCCCCTGCGCGCGCGCGCAAGAGTTGATTGCTATCGTAAATAGAGACCCATAATGAGAAACGTCGAGTTTCCCCGTTTCGACGATTCAATGGGAGCGAACGGAGCCGGGTTCGTTGAACTCGCGACGCCGAAGATCACGCGCCGATTCTTTTTACCATGTTCGCGAGAGGTAAGAGCGTTAGGGAGCACCAAGAGAAATTTATCTCGTGAAATTATCGTTTTCTAATAAAAAAAAAATGCGGAATAATGAAAGAAAAGGATTCGCCGCAGTCCAAACGTATGTGAGAGATAGAGAGCTACAATTAGAGTTAAACCTGGCTGCATCTCCTGGCTTCCGTGTTAAATGAGGTAAACCGGTTTCATCGGTTTATACTGTTAAACTCGTAGTGTCAAATTATACTCAATTTGAGTCATTTTTAACTATTCCATAGGTCGCCACAGCTCCAACTCAATATTTCATTAATTTTGACTAAATAGAAGGTAAAATTTTGACTACCATGGAAGTTAAATTAGATAAATTAACAACATATTGAGTAAGGCTTACTCAATATGTCGCTAATTTTATCTTATTATTTTAGTCAAATTAACCGAATATTGAGTAGGAGCAATGGCAACTCATAGTAGTGTACTGTCCATTTTCAGATCACAGGTGTTGTTCAGAACGCAGACAGAGGAAGGGGGTTTATCAATTGGAAAATTAACGAACATTACTGTTTTTTAGAATCGTTAAACATTCACCGAGCCGCAACTTTGATAGCTAACATTAATTCTTAATTTACGTTTGCGATATGTAGTTTAAATACTTATCGCAATATCTCGCATACTCTACACTGCAGTGAGCATTACGGGTCAGGATATTCAATGTTATAAAACGTGCGTAGTAAGGCAACCTTCGATAAAACCTTCGCTCGCGCTATATAATTTTTCCTTCTCTTTATCTCTGCTCGAGGAACTGCTCAAACGCGAGGACAGTAGCGCTTACTGATCTTGTTTACAGTATTATCGTCGATACCGGAGCTCGAATTGGTATGCTGAGCCAAAAGCTGAACGCGATGAAATGTTTTGTTGCAGGAATATTCCTTATTACCGGTAATCTACGATCGTAAAGTTAAAATTTGCACCATCCGTGGTAAAATATCGGCAAATTAGTCGCTTTCGCCTGGCAAGCGAAATATTGGGAACGAATAACACTTTTTGAGAATCTATATAAAAATTATCATTATTTATAATCAATTAGCAAGAAGAGTTTCAAGAATAGGCATAAAAAATAATACAATTTTTTTTAAAAAGAAATGAATAATATTTAAATTATTAAAAATTTTGAAATATTTTAAATATTAAATACCATACAGCCCATAAAATTAAAAGAAGACGAAAAGATATCTTTCTTGAGTCATCTTTGCGGTAAAACTAAAAAACGTCTAAAAGATGTCGATCATACGAAAAGTCATCTTTCGGAAGCCATGTGAAAGATGTCTTCCAAAAGTCATAATTAATTTTAGTTGACGAAACTCAGTAAGGATTATTGAGAGATCATTAATATTTCTTAAAAATGATATCAATGAGTTATCTCATATAAGCTATCTTTGAAAAGAGTTTTTTATGATCTCTATTAAGAGGGAACTGCACCTTTGGCATCTAAAAATCAGTCCTAATTTTGTGAATTTTTTTGTGGAAAATGAATAAATTTGATTGAAAAACGAAATTGAGGGTTTTATTATCTTTTCTAGTATACAAAATAATTTTTTCTAGTTTGAACCATAAAATGGCGGCTTCCTGGTGCAATTATGGGAACACCTTTCGTAAGCTTTACACTCTCGCGTATATAAATTCCGTATGATATGAGTATTTATACAAGCTTAATATTCGTGTCTAGTTTAATCGAATTACGAAAGTGATTCGAGAATTCATTTTTCGAGAATATAATAAGTGTTGTTCTAAGTGAAAATTCTTCGTGCACGTGCGCGTTGAATGGAATTTCACTAAATCTGTATCTAACTTATGTGGAAACTTATATACTTGGGTGCTGTCTTAATTTAACCCTTAAAGTATCTTATGTGTGTGCTGCAACGACATTATTGAATATTTTATTGCATAAAAATTCCTGAATGAAGTTAAAGTCATGTATTTTAAGGACAAGCAGGTGTCATAGCGATTTCTTAAAATTGACATTGTTTAAAAAATTATTGTTTAAATGAGACGAAAAAATGACTTTTTCGCTTAAAATTGAATAACTTTGGCACTTTTTAATATTTTAAAGTAAAAATTTAGCTAAATACTTTTGAGACATGCTACATATTACGAGAAAAATTTATTACAATAGTGTGCGTTTCAAAAAAAGAATTTGGAGAATTGAAAGTAACGATTTTGTAAAAAAATGAAACACTGAATTTTGCATGTTTTATGAATTTATTTTTATTTTTATAAATGTAAAAAATTTTAAAAATTATATTTTTAATGTTTATAATTAAAATATGTGTAATAATGTTTATATATAAAGATATAATTCTTACCAATTAATCTTGGGCTGTGCAGGCAACGCACTGGCCTGTCTGGTGCTTCTGACACATGGATCGGTTGTACGATGGGCACAAAAGGATCTTGTTCTTCGATTTCTTGGAGTAACTGCTCTGGAATAGAACGACTGCTCAAATTGTAGGCCCCCTACATATAAAAAAACGTTATTTAATATAAAAAACATTGTTAAAAAATTCATTTTACATTCTATATTGTATATTTACGTTTAACAGATGTCAAATGATAAAAAAAAACGCCAAAAACAGTATTCCATTTTTCAAAATTGAAAATTTACACAAAGAGCACACGGAGTATCACTCACCTCACGATCTCGACACATCTTCTTTGAACGGCTGTCACACGCACGCTGATGCTTGGACAAGCGTTCTTGTTGCTCGAACATAAAGTTGATACTCCAAAATACTACCTGATGTTGCTGCAAGTTAAATTTTCTACATTTTAATGGGACTTATTAGAGCGCAAAATTCGGAATGGGGTATTCTATACCCCCTGTGCTCTTTAAGGGTTAATTATATATATATATATATATATATATTGTTACGTCCAAACCCACGAATTAAAGAAAAGGAAGGAAGGGTATGGAAGGACGTAACCAACGCAATTCGGATTTCGCTTATTTATCGGAACTAACAATTAGATAGGCGAGTCGGGCACATCTGACGAAGCTCCAGCGTTGGGACAACGTCTCAGCGAGACGCTATGACACCACGCTTAGGAGCGATGTGCTCGAAGTCCTTATTTCGGGTCAGAGAATTCAATCTCTTTTACCCAGGGATAGGACCATGTGTGATTCTTCGGGAGGCAGAGAGGAAAGTTATTGAATTAAATTGTTAACCTAACCTTGCAACCGACATCAAGGTCCGCGATGTTGCAGCCGAACGAGCGAGTACCACCAGCAACGAAGTGGCAGCAGCGGAGCGTGCAGGACCAAGGGTC
>VBVR01005476.1:0-12015 GCA_011638315.1 Tetramorium parvispinum
TATATATAGTTCGACGTTTGTAACGTCGAAATATGAAATTGTCGAAACTATAATATAATAAACCGAGAGTAAGCAATTGCGATGGCGATAATTCCATCACGCGGAAATTGTCCGCAATTGTCCGAAGAACTAGTCGTAATCGCGTTTTCAATTCCGCATTAGTATTTATTAGCGACGCAATCGGGCGCGATTTCGTAAGCTATTTACGATCGTGTCGACGTCGCGATACAATGCGTGTGCAACATGTGCCGGGTCGCGATGATACGACTCTGATTCGTCGCGAATTCGATCCGCGATTAAACCGCGCCTATTCACGCGAGCTCGTCGTCGCGTTCTGGCATTACCAACGATGTACGGACGTGTGCCCCTCACTACCGCTTGATCGTATTTCGCTCTGGACCTCCGGAAATGAAATCCGACGGTATCGTCGTGTTCCTGCAAATGACGCGCCAATAATATACCGTGCAAAACATCGTGAATGGTACCATGCCTGGAGATTTCATGTGAACTCAAAACAAACGAAATGAAATGATCTGGTGTTGAATTTGCATCGACATCCTATAATCCTTAATCCATTATGTTTATGTGAAAATGCTTCATTATCTGAATATAATTATTGTAATTCAATCAGTTTTTAGCTTTTAGTTCTATTATTAGTTCAAATTGCAATGATTACTTCGACTACTTCTACAATTCTTGATTACGAACGCGTTGTTTTCAGATTTGCTTTGCAAAGTAAAACCGAACTGATGCCTTGATGATAAAATTATTGCTCTACTATATGTGACATGAATCCGAATTATTAATAGCCGCAGATAGTAGTATACTATTTACTATAATGCAGCTGTATATACGTGTAATCAGTCACTAATTACTGTTTCCTGCATATTGCAAATACAGCTGTTTCACTAGTTTAACGGTGAAAATTAAAGCAGGATGCACAAAGTCTCAATAGCTGGAAAACTATTAAAATTTCGATCTCTGCTGCGAACAAAAAGAGTCCTCGTATTTCACAAGTAACGCCTGTGTATTCTGTTGATTTGCGGATACTCTGTTTTAAAAAAACTACATTCATTCTATTTCCTCTTTTCCTTCTATCATGTTTTTAACTTCTGAGGATATTCATCAAATAGGAAATCGTTTTAATTTTTCGATTTTCAATTTTGAAAACAAGTTTAACGACAGATTTATTTATAATTCGAAAAGCACCGAATTTTCCTAAAATGTGATTTTGTTACATTTTACAATGAAAAATCAGTCTCATACGATATATATGGAGAGAGAGAGAGAGAGAGAGAGAGAGAATGAGTGAGAGTAAGAGAGTGAGTGTTTCGCGTTCACGGGAGATATCGATGACATACTTGACATTACGGTCGAAAAATCGGCTTTAAAAGTTCCCCCAGGTTTCAATACTCGCCTAGTGAGAGCCTAGTGAGAGCTTTGTGACACATGACACTCTCAATATTTTTGGCTATTAATGTTGCAAAGATACTCAATGCATGCATTGTGAAGTCGTCAAACTTTTGAGTCTCTTTCTCTTTCAACTTTTGTGCTACAATGCTTTTTTAAACTTTCCTATATTACTTTTTTATATTATATTTGAATTTCGCATGACAAATATTCCTCGTGTGTGCAAATTCAATACTTAACAATTTTTTTTAATAGCGAGATAACTATTTTTCTTATGAAAATTCCTAGAGAGATGTGGTTCTAGGACAATGAACTTTTACTGTTATTATTATTATCATTATTATTTTTATTATTATAGAAGTAGAAGGTGAATAGAATTAAATGATGAATCAGGTTAAAGTAAAAAAAATCCATGTGCTCCATAAAAGTAATTATCTTTTTTTACGATCAAGAGAGTTAGTAGAATATATTAAAAACGGAAGTGAGCGCGAAAGAGAGTTAGTGAACAATCGATTTTCAAATTGAAATACAATTTTATTGTTATATATTTTTTGTCTTTCTCATTGTTATTAATATCGATATTTGTTACTCAGTCTTAATTGTTACTGCAATTTATTGCAACATTATCTATTCTGATGTTATCGATTGCGGTTGGCACATTTAATTACAATTTAGCATGAATGCAATTACTAGAAAGCGGTTTCTGTGCGACGATGTCAGCTGAAAATATCAAAGAGGATGCGCGTTGTACGCGTTGCAGTCCGCCGTGTCGTATATGCATTTAGCGTTTCGCTCTTGCCGTTTTTGACTTTATTAAGGCGCCATTTACATACATCCGTTTGCGACCATACCCGTTGCGTTTTGCACAGTAAGAATTTCCGATGAATGCGAGAGTCCGACGAGCTCGAGAATTTATGATGCGGTGTAATTCGAGGAATCTCTAAGTAAGAGCGCTCGGTGGCGTTGCCAGCCATGTCATACTTATTTCATTTGCACTAGAATTTTGTCTCAGCATACTGTGCGATTATTTATGCATTACTCTATTCTTGAAATTTATATTTGCTTAATTGGTAACATTATATTTCGAAATTTCAATCTACATCATTTCTATTCGTATTGTGATTATAATACAGTTATTAATTATTTATTGAATAACAATTAATATTTCATTTGCCTTTTAACTTTAATTATTTTAATAACTAATAATAGTGGTCATTTTAACCAATGCCATCATTTAATACATCCATATTTTTTTTCTTTCTGATTCTTTTCTTTTATTTTTAAGTATACAACAATAAAACTGCAAAATATCATAATTTTGGTCCTATTATATTAAAACATTATTTCACAAAGTTGGCAAAGCGATTGTATGACGGTTCCTTCGTTACTCGTTCATATGAAAACGCCGGCGCGAGCTCATAAGATTTATTGAAGGCGCCGCTGCATTGAATATTTATCCAGTATCGACTCAGGCTAAGTTGCCGCGAGAATGGTCTTTAACGTCCCGAAATTCTGTATCGCTCTTCGCCGAAAAGTAGATCGCCGTTTTGCAATTTACGACGTCGTGATCTCGAAATTACGGTCTTTCCGTTCACGATTTCCAGCGTCGAGCGGCGCAATAAAATATTAAGTAGACGCGATCGAACATTGGCTTGCGCGCGCGTAATGTTCGACGAGCACGTCCCGATCAGCTGCAATGTCGGAATATTTGAAGCGACATGAGATAGAAATAAAAGAACAAATATCGATTACACGTGAACGCTGAACGCATACATGATCCATGTTAAGTTACGTGATAATTATCCGTTATTGTTATGTATAATTTACTTTAAACATGAGGAAGGTATTATTCTATTTCATGCATAGTATTGCTAAAGGCAATATTATTATTAACTAAATTATATATTAAATTCGTTGTTATTAATAGATTAAATGAATTACAACAATTATGCATGCCTCTATCGCAGAATCACTTGCAATCAGAAATATTTTTATGCATGAAATATTATGTAAGAGGTCACAAACTGAATTAAGTTACATATAAATTAGCCTGCAGCATGTTTTAATATGCGACATTACACAATTGAGAGAGTAGTATTATTATAGTAATTGCTTACATTATAGCTAATGAGATAAAGAGATAAAGAAATTGCAGTTATTGTACGTAAAGTAAATTCTTTTGTGTTCACACATTAAAAATTTGCTAGTTAAATGGTATACAATATATGTATATATATATATATAGTAAAATTTAAAAACAATATTGTGTATTTTACTGCATATTTAAATATTAATGAAATGACAGATGCAAAGACAATATTAATAGGACTTGCTTCTATAATATAAAATTTTCAGAAATGCACAAAATGTTTTCAAATTTGTTTTAAAGCACGTTTCGTATAACATATTACATAATTTGTTTAGTTTATCGTCTAAATGTTTTTCAATTTATAACTTTCATTTTACATTTTTACATGTGATACATAATACTTGGAGATTTTGTCACATACGCGTCAGAGTTTTTCACGCTAAATTTTCCATGACACTCGTATCGGTCTCGTATCGCGTATCGTAAAAAGCTTGAGTACGTTACGCAACGAAAATGCAGGTTGGGGTCCACGTTAGAAATAGCTTATACAGCAGCGAAAGAGTTCTATGTCGCATTTAAAAACGACATTGCAGTAATTAAAACACCGGCCCCTGGAATATCCAACGCAACGAGAATTATAAAATGTAATTGCTATACAAGAGGGGAGAAAGGACAATGTGTGCACATGCATTGCGAGCGGAATAAAAACTTTTATAGAATGTAAAAGTTGCATGCCATCTGCAGCAACGCTATCACCCGGTTACATGTGCGGCGCATTACGTCATGTTTAATGATTTAACGGATTAGATGTCTCCGATGTTTCCTCAGCAAACTTTAGACTTGTAATAATAGTAATTTTATTAATTTATAACAAAATGAGAAAAAATTATGTTTGCATAAAATATGTGTAAGATCATCGTTTCTCATTTTGTTAATGCGGTAAATTGTGATTGGTTTTCTAATAAGATCAGATAAAAACGCATACAAACACAGCAGAAACTTTTGGTATTATGCAATTTGATAAAAAAGTAGCATGATATAAAATTACATCTAGATTTTTACACTAATTTATTTTACATGATATTGATCAAAAGTATACATGCGTATGACATAAATTTATTTAAAAAAAATAATAATAAAAATCATCTATACTATGAATAGATATTCGATCGCAGGAGAATCGGGTATACACGCGGCGATGCTTTCAATAATGAATTCCCCGTAAAGATCGAAAATGGCAGAAAGCCGGGATTTGCAATGAAATCGTCACGATGCGGCACAAAGGCGGATGCAAGAGATCCCAGGCGATTCTGATCTCGCATAGACGATTGGCAGTCGACGCTATGCCGTTCTATTCTACTTTTCCGTGGCTGGCCTCTTTATTCCCCTTCAAAGTCCCTGGTATTGCCGCCGCTCTTCTTTCCCATTCGCGGATGTATACCACCACAACGTTTTCTCTTCCATCGCTGCCGTTTCTCGTCTCTTTGCCTCTCCTCCGCGACTCGTAACCGAGTGCTTCCTGTGGGGAAGCTGCCACACAGGCTACGGCTGTTCCCGGTTTTCCCATTCGAGCCTTCCTGTTATCTTAAGGCGCACGCTACACGTCCTGCTGTATTTCGCCCTCGGGATTATCAGCGACGAAGAAAGGATGCCATTTGCAAACAGGCGCATCGCTATTTAGTAATCGGTGCGCAAAATCCAGTAGGTATTACTATCGGATGAGTTCAAAAAGAGTTGTGAATTTTAGCAATAAGAAAAGAAAAGAACGAAGTGTAAACGGCGCAGTAATAAAAGCTCTTGCTTCGGTCTTCATTAAGTGATTCGAGATCCTTTGTTCTTTTAAGTTTAAAGAAGGGTACTTGATATTGGCATCTTAAACGTAGCAGTCTGTATTAAATCTCTTCTGCATTAAATCTTATGAAAGTAGAAGGAAGTTATTTATTTACTCGTTGATGAAGTGACGATAGTATTATTCTTGCTAAAGATTAAGTTCAATTACTATTAAAAGAATCTTTTTTTCCACATCGATAAGTATGCACAATTGGCAGTATGAAGAAAATGCGTTTTCTCATATTCGAGAAAAAATAAAACAATAGTGATAAAAAAAAGACAATATAGGAACGGAAACTAAAGCAATTGATTTTTTATTTTTGACATAATTTACATACGATCGTCTCTAATTTTTTTCTAAATTTTACTTGACGGTGGAACGTTAAAAATTATATCTTGGAAATATATAATTATGATAGTAACGAATCATTTTTATCCTATAAAAAATTTTTTACAGTAGAAATCTTATTAGCAGCAATAAAAAGAATTGTTTTCTTCATACACATAATAAAAAAAAAATCGGAAATTAAAAAACTTCATTTAGATTCAATAAATTAAGCCTTAAAAATTAAAATAATTAATGATATTTTTTTCTATAAATGCAAATTCTGTTTAACAAAGATTTTATTGTTGCGCAAATTATTACAAAAAAATTAAGAAAGTTTACATTAACTAATTCAATTAGTTTTGTCTAAGAAAATATCGGAGGCAACTTTTTTTGCCAAATAATGATTTTAAATCTTTTTCGAGTGGGCATGTAATTTTTTTTCTTTGAAAGCGCAGCACGAAGTTGCCACTGTGTAATACGATTTCTGAGTAAATTTTACTTTTACTCCGTGAAGAAATCGAGTGCACTCAGAGCAGAAAGTATCAAGAGCTTCTCATCGCAATGTTTAGAACTTTTCATTTTTGTTAGTATAAAGTTAAATAACGAAATATGATATTTTCCTCGATAACGAGTTTGATCATGTAATATTTATATGTGTATAATCATTTTCTTCATTTTGACATTTTGACATTTTAGTTGATTGTGTAGCATACCGAGATCAAACAATGGGCTTCTTTCAAGGAATTGTTCCGTGCGCCTTCTTTTCGAGCTTTTTCTGGTTTCCATAGCTCAGTTTCCATGACTGGAAACTGAGAGTGCTTTTCGCGAGACACGTGCATTGTCGTGCCTCGATTTTTCTTGTGCCCTCGTGACCGAAATAATGGAAATCCTGCAGAGAAAATGGAGACCTGCATGGTCCCTTGTACAATTATTTATAATTCCGTCAATTGGATTCGCGTTCTATACTTTTCGTACTATACTTAAATATCTTTTGTTAATTTGATAAATATAATAAATTGAAAAAAATATATTAATCAATACTGATGCAACTGTTCACTCGTCGAGAAGCGTTCTTGCATGTCGAATTTATTTCCAGCAATAGCGTTTTAAATGCGTTCCGCTTCGCATAAAGCGCATGTAACCTCTCTTTCTTTTTTTCCTGTGTGCACGGGTTGCTCTCCGCTGGGTTGTTTCCCACATCCTTGCATTTAGTTCCTTTCCGTCGCTCGTAACGGAGTACTTCCCATGAACAAATGCGTTGGCGGTAACCGCGTTGCTTTGTGACGCGTTTTTTCACTGTCGCAATTATGACGAACACATTTTTCATCATCTTCTATACTTTCATTCATTCATTCATACCGATTTTATAAACACTTCCTCTCCATCCGATTGCGATACGTTAAAATTGCTTTTCTACGAGCGCAACTCGCGCAGCTGTCGCGCGTCCATTGCAGTCGGATTCACTCGCGGAACTTTTTATTCTCGAATTTAAAAACGCTATTCTCGCAGCGATGGCGGCAGTCACGGATTGGTCCAAATTGGACATGGTAATATTGTCTCTATCGACAATAGGATAATTTGTTCAAGAAAAAATAAAAAATATAGGTCTCTTTCAGTAAAAACTTTTAAATCTTAATTTATTATAAATATCATTCTATTGCGCTTTTTTAAATGATTTAATTTCACTTCTGCTATTATACCTACGTTATTTTGGTAACGTGCAAATCTGGAAATTTCATATACACTTCTCCTCTGATATTTCAATTTATGCTCGAAAAACAATGCGCGACGTGAAGCGTCAGCTGTATCAACATCACTTCGCGCGATCAATCGAAACTTTCAACTAGCACGGAGCGCAGGCCACAATAAATCTCCGATCGTTCAAACTGCATATTAATTTAGCCATTTAACACACTACGTTTTATTTACAGTGATAACAGTTAACGTATTACTAATATGTAGTTAATACACTAAAAAAACTTTTTGTTACAAATTGAACGTGCAATCATAAAATAAAATATTTAATCATAGAAGGGAGAAAGATAGAGAGGGAGAACAGAGTTTTCTCATTAGTATTTTACCTGAGTTCATGCAACTTTATGTTTGTCATAAGATTTTGTGGAACACGTTAATCCGTGAGTTTACTTACACGATAAAATAACGTATAACACAAAGTGTCACAAAAATTCTGAATGTCTGAAATTTTTATTATATTAAATATTCAAGAAATTCTTAAAAAAAAAACTTTGAAGGCATTATGAAACCCTACTCTCTAAAAGTGAATCAGTGAAACTCACTGTCAATCAGCGATTATACACTAATTGTCAGTGAGTTTCACTGATTCACTTTTAGAGAGTACTGTACTGAAAATGTTACTAATATAATTTTAATGGTAAAATATTGGAATTATTTATCATATTAGAGTACGATTTCATTTTACATTTTTCTGTGATATTGATACTAAAATTAGCATACGATATGTTGAATTCCACAATGATATTATTCGCAATTCGCATTTGCGCGTTTCTCGGAGGGCTCGACGGTGGATTTTATTTTTGTGTTTGATCGTTCTGCGCTGTCGCTCAAAATGCGACTGAGATTAACGACCGTGGAGACGAAACGTATTTCTATCGACAAGCGTGTCGCTGGGAAAAGCTCAGATTAAGCTGTAAGTACCGTAGCTTAGCGCGTATCAGCTTTCGCGTCAACGTTGCATTAAATCGATCATTAACTTCCGCGCTGTCTGGAAGATCGCCGTGGAGCGCAGTCGAGCCTGATGACGCGCGAATTAACACGATAAGGTAATAACTGGGTAATAGTACGGCAATTGCTTTAAGTCTCATAAGAAAGATGATCTTCTTGTTAGACATTCCGGTCACGATTTCGTTCGTTCGGTTTTCAACGAGGAGGATTGCGCACTATTTTTAAAACTTAATTTTTTAAGACGCTGTATTTACTCATTTTACTTATGGCAAATTAAATCAGTTCGGTTTGATTCGATTTGTTCTATCTCAGCATCAATTTCGTTCGTTTATTCTATTGCTTTCAATCAGATTCCGCGATCTGCACGATCTTATGCATTCTACAACAAACAGGGCTTGCACGTTTCCCATAAATCGCCCCCGAGCGTTTTATAGAGGAAGGAATTTCCAACAGAATAATCAGTACTTAAACTACCACGGAATTTAACGGCGTCGGATTGAATCTAGGTAGGTAACTTCGTTGAACCTGATGGGACGTATTGAGCCAATGTGCGTTTGACTGACCGATGCGATATAGGTCAGAAGGATCGTGTTTATCTAGTAAATCGAGCACCATCGTCGAGTAGTGCAATCAGTTAAGCGTATTTGTCGACGTGGCTACGATCGTGTTTGTCTTCAAACTTTCGCAAGTCTCCGATAACTCGTATTTTAATGGCGACCTCATCCCCGTGTACGTTGCTTTTGATTATGATCTGTTTATATCTTTGATTTAATGTGTTTATATGAAACATAGATCCAGTATTTTTTGTAAAAACACAATACTTTATTATGTATACGAAATACCTCAAATTTTTTGCGCTTTTTTCACAAATCAATAGAAAATTAATTAAAAAATTAAAGGATTTAATTGAATATATATTAATTGAAGAGATTTTTGTTACAAAAAGTTTTATATAAACATTTGAATTTTATAGATATCGAATTTTGAATATATTTTAATGAAGAATTATTGCAACTCTTTCACATATATGTTATTTTTATAGATGATATTTTAATTTTGGATAAGGTATTTTTATGAAGAATTATTGAAACAGTTTATGTATAATAATACTAAAAAATTACAGGGGAAGAGAGAGCGAGAGAGAGAGAGAGAGAGGAAGAAATGTTTTTATAATTTATTTGAGATCTTATTCCATAAATTTATATTTAAATAAAGTTGCGATTCATTTACGTCGAGGAAGAATCGCAAAGTTAAAAAATCGAATAACTTGGCATAAAAATACGCATATAAAATGATATGAATTTGTTTGCTTTTTTCTCTATAAATGGAAAAGTTACGTTAGAGAGAAGCCGGAAACTCGAGATCAAATATACGACGAAAACGGCTGTTATGTGCGGCGTGGAGAGTCCGATCGTATCATTGACCGGATGACGTTTCGTTGAGAGCTCCTTTTAGTAGAGGCATCACGCGACAGAGAAGCAAGAGGCATATAGGTGCCGGAAGCTTTCGATGGGGAAGATGTTAAGACGTAATAAGGATATGGAAGCCGCCGGGGATTACGTTTCCCATAAACTGAGAACATACTTTTTTTAATACTCAATAATTTCTTATAATATCGATAGATTCCTAGGTGTAAACTGAAATCGCGAATATACAGTCTTCTAATTTTTTTTTTGTACTGGACAATTTGCATCGTTGAGGATTTTAATATCAAATTTAATGATCGAGTGATATGAAAAATGTGATTATTAATTGTATCAAAAAAGTCTTTTTATGAAATTTTGTAACTGAGTCGTTACGTTATATAAGAGAAGTACAACTATTCTTGGGTGCTACTTTATTATTTCTACTTTATGCCAGGCATTTCTACTTTAGTGCCAGTAGTAACTGACAGTTACAACACGACAAGAAAGATAATAATAGAGACAATAGTTAGCGAACGACGTCATAACGATGAGATGGCACATGTGGTGCGCAATCACGGGATGAGTTTTCGCGGCATCTTCAACAGATATCTCACGTCCCATCCGCGTAATTATTCGGTGGACTTTATTTCGCACGAAGAGGAAAACTGCGTAGTAGCTGCGGCTTCTAGAGCGGTGTCCAGGCAGGATATACTGCCCAACTCGGCGTAAAATTTCCCGGCAAAAAATAAATATTCAACGCCACGCGACAATGTTACGAGTAGTGAAACTTTTCACGCTCGAACTCGCCTCGTCTCGTCACGTTTCTATAGAAAAACGATTCGCAAGCGCGCTACTGTATCCGTCTAAACGACACAGTTGCTGGTGCAAAGTGTCGCATGCGCGTCGTGAAACTTTGAGAAACACGGCCCGTGTGTGATAGTACCGTTTGTTGAACATGGTTTCGGAAATTACGTGGAATGTCCTGGGATACCCGGATAGGGAACCCTTGACGATAATTATATACTATAAATCTATATACGGAATATGCGATATATTCTTGCGACAAGTTCCAATAACAAATTTTTATATCTTTTATAACAAAATTTTCGTACTGAATTATTATTTACTGTAACTTTGAAGTTTTCAGTTTTACTGAAAACTTTAATTTAATATGATTTGTGCAAATATGTTCCTCCCCTCAATTAATCTTATATGCATGGATTTATTAATAATTGCTTTCGATATGAGATAGATTATGGGAGCGTTGTTCTGCGGCGTTCCCTGACGCTTCGCTTTAAAGCGATTATAATTCATAAACACGATCCAACGGACCGTCCTCTATTTAGACTCTAGCACCATATTCGGTGGATTCAAATTTAACACTAATGCATCACTTCCCCTCGCATAATCCGCACGAATATAAATTTACCCACGGGAAAACGCGTAGGGAGCGCGGAACGTGCATATGAAGACTTTATGTAACTCATCTTAGGGATCGAATAGATCAATATAATGTTTACATATACGATGTAAATTACAAATATGTGTTATAAAATATTTTCTAAAGATTGGTATAATCTATTGGGTAGATTCGATTTTTTTCGGTAAGTGTGTATATGTAAGATAAAAGTTTCAGATATTAAAAGTTCTGTGATTTTTAATATTTTACATTTTTTAAAAGCTTCCTATTTATATATTATTTATATAAGTTAAATAATTAATATTTAAAATAAAAATTTGAACACAATGGATTTAGGAAGATAGAAATGCATTATATGTATGCAATGAAATGATAAACGCACAGCTATAGACATCAATCTCATCAAAGTCGATTGTTAGTCAAAACAATGATAACTTACAGTAGCAATAACAGATTTACGCGTATATGCCCCCGAATAGCCTATGCTTTATCAAATGTGACTATACGACTAAACGTACGAAATAACTTTAGCAAACGTTGTGATTATATCGTATTCTACGGCTATGAAACATCGGTTAATTATGCCTGTTATCTGCACGCCACTTCTATGAATAATTTCCTGCGGCGATGAACTTTGACATACACATCTACGTGTAATTAATCAGATTGCGCATGATCGCGTACCGAGTTAGTGAACTATTAAAGCGCCAGCGCAAATTTTTCATCGCAAACTGCACACGGTCGGAATGCATCTAGAAGTCTAAATAAAAAAATATGCTTCATCGAAATTACGCTTACCGTTTAATTGCTCTCTGCTTCATGATTCATA